>VWPW01022602.1:183349-198862 GCA_013389825.1 Crypturellus undulatus
CCATCCGCGCCGCGCCGGCCCCGCTTCCGCTTCCGGCACGCGGCGCCGGGGCGGAGCGCGGGAGGGCGGAGGAAGGGGCGGGGCGGCGCGGGCAGCGGGAGCCGTGACGGGTAACGGTCGCAACGGCCCTAACGGCCGCTTGGGTCCCGGGCGAGCGGCGCCCTGCGGAGAGGGAGCGACAGAAACGGCCCTCCTGCTTATTCACTTCATGCGTTAAATAAAAGTGTATTTGTGTAAATACACCTGTCTTACTTTTGTATATTATTTATTTTATGTACTATATGTGATTTTATTATGGGAGTAATTTCATAGAATCACAGAATGCCTAAGGTTGGAAGGGACCTCTAGAGGTCATCTAGTCCAACCCCCCTGCACCCGCAGGGCCACCTAGAGCACGTGGCACGGGGCTGCATCCAAGCGGGTCTTGAAGATCTCCAGAGAAGGAGACTCCACAACCTCTCTGGGCAGCCTGTTCCAGTGCTCTGTCACCCTCACCGTCAAGAAGTTCTTCCTTAAGTTCCCGTGGAACTTTTTATGCTTCAATTTGTGGCCATTTCCTCTGGTTCTGTCAGTGACCACCAGTGAAAAGAGGCCAGCCCCATCCTCCTCATTGCCTCCCTTGAGGGACTTACAGACACAGATCAGATCCCCTCTCAGCCTCCTCTTCTCCAGGCATTTCGCCTTTATGTATATGTGTACGTGCATACAGTGCAGCTGAGAGGATGGGCGGGGAGGCCAGAGGCGGAAGGAGCCATGCGCGCGGGGGCGGCGGTTCCCGGGGCTGGGAGACTCCCGCCTGGAAGGGCCCGGTGCCACGGGAGGCAGCGCCTGGCACAGCGGGAAGCAGCCCGTTGGGAAGCAGCCGGGATGGGATGGGATGGGATGGGATGGGATGGGATGGGAGGCGGCGAGCGGGACCCTCCCGCTGCGGATGGGGCAGCTAGAACCCAGCAGGGACCTGGTGCGGAGCTGTGGAGCAGAGCCGCGTCACTCATCGGTGAAGGGTGTTGGCGACGCACAAAGTTTGCACAGGCTTAAGGGAGGACGAGGTGAGTTCTTCGAACTTTCTTAAATTACTTTATAGTTTACTTTCCAGTTTATTTTATTTCGATGCGTCTCTGTCTGGATTTTCTGCTTTTCCATAAGCCTGGCAAGTTACTTCCAAGAGTTGACAGATGTGACAGCTTACAGAGCTGACAGCCTTTCTGTGCTCAGGTGCAGTGCGAATGCCTTGTGTGTGTGTGTGTGTGTGTGTGTGTGTGTGTGTGTGTGTACCCACCAAAGCGACCGAAATCATTTGGTCTGCCCAGGATTTGTGACAACCTCTACGATGTGGTGACTGCGTTCTCTGCGGCACGTGTTGCACTGATTTCCCCTTAGCAGAACAAGCAGCAGTCAGACAGCAGGTGGTGCAAGAGACCAGCCGGAGAAGAAAATGGTACTTGAGTGTAAGGAGTCAGAATCACAGTCAGAAAGAGCAGGAGCGGGAGAAGGGTTACAGGTGGCTCCGCTTCTGATTTCAGTAGGATTAGGAGCAAGGTACCGTGAGGTCAGCAGCAGGGCAAAATGAGGAATGAAACCGTTTGCAGAAGTGAAAAACAGTATAAAAATATGTTGTGGTCTCCAGTACTCTAGTAATACTCATCTCTGTCCTTACCATCTAATTTTAAAATGCTGTCATATTTTTAAACCAAAATGAAGAGCTAAAAATGGAAAGCAAGAATATTTTCATGTAAAGATGTATAGTTATGCTGGGAATATACATACATCTGCTCTTTATTTAGCAATGGTAAAGGCAAATCAAATATTTGGAGGTTTTATGTAAGGTACAGAGTTAAAATGAGGCATACAGTCAAAATGCGCTTAAACTGTCATCGCCTTTAGCCTTTTGGTGATCCTGGGGTTGGCTGAGCAGAGCTCAGAAAGTCCTTCAGATGCAGCAGCACCAGCCGAGCCCCTTCAGTCACACCGGAGCGTTTCCAGAGTTGTGACATCAGTGCCGTTTGCCACATTCCTTCTTGCTCCACATCAAGTGCCAAAAACCATATGGCAGTTTCAGCCAAGGGTGTCTCATGTAGTTTGTCCAGTGAGAGAGGAGGAAAGGAGGAGTGAGAAACTCTCCCACTTCTTAGAGTGGGGGAAGGCTGTTTGATTTTTGTCTTTTCAGACAGCAACTGCTATTTAGCAAGGTGACTGGTCATTCCCACTGGTTAAGTGGGAATTGTGTTTTTTATTCAGGTTTTAACAGTGAGTATGCCACAAATACAGCTTAAGACATGGAAAATAGGACACAGAATAATCCCTGTTACTGCAATCATTTTTTTTTTTTTCAATATATTCCTTAGGGAATTTTACATGGTGGTGGTGGGGGAGGGAAGATTAACCACCCAAACTCTAGCAGAGTAATAGAGGATTTACACTTCTGGGACACACACTGGCCTTTGCCATATTAGACACTTTGAAGCACTTTACACATAGGCTTCTGTGTTACATCAGATACTGTTGTGAATGAACACACTTTTTCTTTCCGGCTATGTCATGTGCAGATTTAACATTGCTACTTTTTTTGTTGTGTCAGCAGAGGGCCTGAGTTAACGGAGTCTTCTCAGGATTGTAAGGCTGCGCTTCCCTTGTTTGAACAGCAAAAACGTAGGTGGATCTAACTGTTGTTTCAAGAATTGCTTTGAGAAAGTAATGGTATTTTACACAGGCGACAGAAGGTTCTTTTAGTGTGCATTCTGGATAGCTGCTGATCAACTCTCAGTATTTTTTCTTGTTTCATTTTCTTCACTTGATCCTGCCCAAGCAATGACGGCTGTTTTGAGAATCTGCTGTGCCCATCTAGAGGATGATGGTGATTGGGGCACATTCATCCAAAAATATGGTAAACTCTCTTAGGGATTAGGACCACTAATGATACCTGGCTATTCCCCAAAATGCCACAATTATAATATTTTTAAGTAATTTTTTCACTTGCCACAACAGTTTTAAACAAATTAATTGCAGGTGAATATCTTCTTTTTAGTCAAACCAATCATTTGCAAAAATGATTCAGAAAGAAAGGCTTCACTGTATGCATATAGTGAGGCACAGCTTCTGCTTTAAGGAATTCACTGCATTTGCAGGTGTATTTTAGCGGTCTATGAAATAACATTATCTTAGCTCTTTTCTGTAGAGCAATTTCCTTTTGCCTAGAGGCATTCTCATGCATATACGCTCATCATGGTATCCAGTTGCCATATTAAACTCCTCTCATAGCAAAGAATCTTTTTGCCAAGATGAAGTTCATCTTTTGTGATTTCAGTTCAGTTGCATTGTTTGTTGAGGGCTGAGATTTTCTCCCTTGACTTAAAAATAAAAAAAATACGTATTTTTTCCTTACTAACAAAGTTATTCTTTACCCAAATTATTGCAGATTAAGAATCTTGTACTTATGATATATGAATATATATTGTATATATGAGTATATATGCACTTATAATACATGAACATATATGAATATTGTAAATAACTGATTTAAGTATATGAACCATCTCACCTGTTCAAAGCGCAAACAAACAGGCATTTTGCCTAAAGGAAGAGCATAAAATGTGACAAATATGAGTCAACAACTCTATTACTATTCTTGTTTAGTATTACATTATTTTCTACGTATTCAAAAGAAATTTTGAATGCAATATGAAAGCAAACCCTCAGGATGTTCCTTGAAATAGGCATTTCTCACTCTCTAATAAGCAAATGCTTTAAAGAAATGGATTACTTGCTAAACTGAAACTACAACCTATTTAAATGAAAGTAATTATAAAAAAGCTCTGTATGCAACCATGCTTCACTCAGGATTACTTTTTCACTGCATGGTAACAGTCTTAACCTGGAAATAAAATTAATCCTATGAACTAGGACTGTGAACTATGAAATTATGATATAGAAATGTAATGTAGCAAAATATGATTTTATTTACCAATTCAATTAATTCAATGCTTGATTATTATTTTATGATCACAGCAGTGTTTTATTCATTACTTGTATGTTCAGGTTAACTTGACAGTGTTACTTCATACCACATATGTAGAGCCTTTGTAGGGAGAGGTTAGCACTACTTAGTTCTGAATAAATATTTGAACTTCATCGTTAGCCTAGTCATCTTTGTGCTAGTAGTAGTTAAATTCTAATAGCATAAGAAGCAAAATTGTGAAATACGGTGAAAATACACTTTTAGATTTAATTGAAGATAAAGTAATGGCTGCTTGTGGTTTTGCTCTCTAATACATACGTATTCTTCTGTATTAAAAAATGTTGATTATGCACTGACTCTAACAAAAATCAAAAGAAAATGCTAAGAGTTCAGCATTTTTAATTCATGTCTGCTTGTTTAGTGTCAACAAATAATTAAGAACCTTGCTTCTGAAACAAATACATTTTCGCTGCTTGAAAATGAGTCTTCAAAGGAAATGTATTTTGTTCTTTGTGTGTATACAGTACCAAAAGGGAAATCCAAACGAACTTTTAAATGCTGTGGTATTTTTGAAAAAATAAAATGTTATTTGAGAAGAATTCTGCAGTAAACAGAACCAGTCTTTCCTCCTCGAGACACTAGGGGGCACTACGACCTTACGGCCTTAAGCTTATGTAAGCCTGAAGGCAGCTGCGTTTGCTATCCAAAGTAAACAGGAAACATGAAAATAGCAAGGTCAACTTCCAGAGTTGTTCCTGGTGCCAGATAGGTCGAACATAGACCTTAATAGAAATTTCAACAACAAAAAGGGAGAGAGAGAGGAGGGGAGAGGGAGAGAGAGAGAGGAGAGGAGAAGAGAGGAGAGGAGAGGAAAAAGGGAAAAGGAAAAAAGACCCCAGATATAGTAGAATATAGCCTACACCCCCTTTCCTATAGAAACAGTAAACCTGACAGAATAATAAATGCAATGTAAGTTTCTCACTTTCAAGTCTTTATTTAAATTGTAAATTGTCTTAAATCCTTTCACAGTTGCACAGAGCAGAAAGTGCCCATCCACCCACAGGGCAGTGTACCATTCAACTATATATCATCCAATGCGTGGAATTAAATCGCAGTGGTAATAGAGTGGTTAGGGTATGGATAAAGTAATCAGCCAACTAAAAATTCATCATCCGACCTGGTTTATGTGAGTGGAAACCATGACTCAGTCTTTGGAGCTGGACTGCTGCGTGTCTTGACCCCTCCACATAAAGCCGTATTCTGCTGCTAAACTTACTAGTGGCTCTACTGTGTGAGCATGTAAACCTTGTTCAAAACTTCTCCTGAATGGAGGCTCCAGTTAAAAGCAGCAGAGGAACTGAGGCCCTGCTCAGTGTGCGGGGCAGACTCCAGAGCAGTCAGTAACTGCTGGTGGCGACTGCTCCTTACCGCCTGAAATACCCGAGAGAGCGCGTTTCAACCTGCAAACCTGCTGCTTACGTGAAGAACAAGCTCTGATTTGCTATAGCAGCAATGAAACAAAACTGCTTCTCATGTTATCTGCCACACAAAGTAAAGAATATTGCCCAAAGGTAATACTCTATCTGACTTTCTTCCTGATCATAAATTTGAGCTTATGGATATCTGTGATGTAAAGCCTGTGAAGAATAATACATGTATGAGCTATAATACCAGCATATACAAACCTATTTTTATTTAGATGCCGGTATTGGACAAAATACGCACTATTGTACAAGCATAAAGGAAGACCACAGTATCTCTCTTGAAGTGCTTACATTCTTGAAAATGCCCCTACAAACTGGCCAAAGGCAAAGTAAAGACATACTGAGTTCAGCAATGTCATCAGTCTCATAGCCGTGCCGGCTCTTTTATCAAATCTGATTACATATTTATATTATATACAAATTAAATTATGGCAAAATGTAGGTGTGCAAATACATATACAGAAAATCGAGTGTTTATATGTTGCCTTTGTGGTTGTGTGAGGTTAGTTTTGCTGTCATTATGCATTGTGGAACATGTTTACAAGATGACATACTACTCTTTCCAGGAAAAACTCACTCAAAACCAAGTCTAGGACTAGAGCAATATCCTAATTGCCACAGCAAATGAGAAAATTACTTCACATCTCCCTTGTGCTTCTTACAATACCAGATCTATACTCTTAGGCATTTCAAATAGATCCTCATTTCTGCAGCATCACTGATCCTGAGAAGCTTGACAATAAGTTGGTGACCACCATTCTAGACAATGACATTGCATAGGTTTTAAATTCATCTATTCTGGGCGTTCCTTAGAGAAAGGAACATACTTTTTTTTTTTTTTTTTTTTTTAATAACATATATCTGGAGTTCCATAGACATTTCTAAGGAAAAGGCTCTCTTCTCATAATCTCACTACTCTTTAGGATTCATAGCCCAGTAACAACGTGTGATGGATGCAACAGAAAGGACTTTGCCGCCGAGAGCCTGCTACCTGCAGTTTGCTGTTGCTTGTGCAGCTGCAGCTAAAATCCATGCCACTTCTTTCCTCTGCTGCTTATACCTGCTCTAGTTAGATTAACACAAATTAACACAGGCAAATCTACTCTCCCGATACTCAAACCTCCACTTGTATGGGTAGGAAACTGATCGTCCAGATGGACCTCTAGGGAGTTACTCAAAGAGATCAAGATCCATGACAAAGAGGTATGAGGATGATTCTGCACTTGTCTGAAATAAATTTCCCCGATGACTACACTTAGTGTTTCACATTTCTGGGTTTGGCTAATAACCTTTATACTGAAATGGTCCAGGCTGGAAAACTCTACTGCAATACAGTCATTTTGTGAATTCCCTTATCTACCTCTGCTCTACAGAAATAGGTATTCGAAAATTCCTTTTATGAAAAGCCTCCATGTATGCTTCCACACACTGGGAGTTAGATCCACCAAAATGAGTTTTGTTCTTGTTTTGTTTTAACTACAGTAGGATGTGTTGCAGCAGACCGGCTATGGGACACTTTCTAAGCTTTGTAAAGTTAAGTGAAAGATTTTTATCTGATTCAAAGGCCTATGTGAATCAGGTCTTACATACTCACTGTCAAGGAGAATTAGAGAAGCATGTTAGCAAATGTTTGTATACATCAGCAAAGAGTCATAAATTGAAAGAAAATGCTTTGTTAAGCATAAGTTACAATGGAACAGGTCTAGAGTGAGTCTCTAGTATGAACACTGTGAACACAGCCGTGCTTTTAAAATAGGAAGTCTCACCCTCTCACTGTTTAGTTCTCAGGAACAAAGTTGATTGCTGCAAAGGGAGTAAAAAAAAGGAGAAAGATGCATTTTATCCTGGAACAAAACCCACTTGGTTTTAGTCAGGTTCTTGTCCACACTGCGGTTCCCAAAGGACACGGCTCTTGCTAGATAACCTTCCTTGCCCGTGCCGCTCGCGGCGGTGTGAGGGAGCGCGTGAACCCCAGGGCAGCGGGACAGGGCACGAACAGTCAGGGCCTGTGTGGGAGAGCCACTGCTTGGGCACCCAGTATGAAACAGGGGCTTGGCTGTCTTTGGATTCATCGTCAACCAAGGATGCAAAGGAGATACAGGTCAGCTTGAAGGTTGAAGCGTGAAGCTTATCTCATAAAAATACAGATTATTCCAGTATGAGAAAGCTTATACTAGATATAAGACCTGTGTTTCAGTCATACTTCAGTATAAGCGGGAGTTATATGGTTGTGTCTTTTAGATTTTCCCACGTGGAGAAGACCAAGATAAAGATCTTCTCTGAAGGCCGGGGCAGCCTGAGGACAGATCAGCGTGGGGAAACCGTGGTTGCCTTCATGGGGGCTCCGGATCTACCCACACCTGTTACCAGCACCCACTGCCACCACACAGCTTGATTTTGTTTTCTTCATCTGTGGGTGGCACAACTACAGATGCAGTTGGGAAACTGAGATGGCTTTTTCCAGAAGTGAGGCATGCAAAGGATGGTTCCACTATAATCATCAACAGCTTAACATCAAATATTAAACATGTCCAGTTTGACAGTCTCTACTATCACTTCACTTCTAAGATAGCTAATGGGCCCGTTCACGCTTTCTTGCTCCCGCAACCTGGGGCCCCCTGTGCCGCTCCTCCACTCGTACGGCAGCTCCTGGACTCTCTGCTGCTTCCTCCGCACTGGGACACAGTTGGTATCAAACAGGTTTCCAAACGTAACAAGAATTTCAAAGCACTAGCACGCTGCCCACGCCAACACGTCGTATGCACAAAACCCCATTGTTCATTTGCTCCTTAAGAGTTTCAAACTGCAGCGCTACTTAGAAAAACAGTCCACTAACTAGAAGGGCCCTCAAGAACAAAAGGCTGTGGCAGTCCACAAGAGAAATAATGAGAAATGAAAAGCCATCAGAAGGAAATATCCTGAGTACATGGAAAGGGGAAGCTTTTTGTTAGGACTTCCCCGTGTTTGCATCAGCCAGCTGCCCGCGACACATGATATGAAAGTGATGCCATCGAGCAGCAGCAGTGACAAGCTGCTCCACTGAAGGTACATTGTGTAACAAGAAGTTGGTTTCTTATGTCCAACCTAGAAACTTCTTTCTCCAAAGTATTGTGCAAATCACTACCAGCAGAATATATGAATCATACCATTTAACCCGATTGCAGAGAAACAAATGCTGTCTTGACCCTGCTTTGTTTTGTCTGTTAGCTAAATATAACATAAGTATTTCTGGAGCAAAGTATTCATCCCTATCTCAAAACACAGCTCAAATAACCAAGGCCAAAGACTGTGTGCACTTGATTTCCCAACCATAAGTGCTGATGATTGTATGCCGCGACCAGGAATTTTTCCAGGGCTGCATGAACTCCTGTAGTCATCAACAAGTTGCACAATTTCACTGCTGGTTTGTATCAACACATAAAGGAAATGCATTCCATGACTTGTACTTTACACAATGTACAAATCAGTTACTTCACTTGCTTAAGGTCCAACTGAAGTGTAAAATACAGACCTGGCATTTGCTTGGGTTGAAATTTTATAATTGTTCTTGATGGGTATTTTAATAAAAAGATTATCCACACCTCCTAAGATCTGCCTAGTTGGTGTAATTAAAAATGAATTTTAACAACTTTTTAGCTTGACTTTTGACAGATATCCTATTCAATTCAGTTCAGCTCAGCATTAACCTTGTTTTCAGAACAGCTATTATAAAGCTTATGGCAAACTAGCTCGTTGCTTATGACTTGAATTTGACTATGTACATTGGCCATGCATCACTGACAGTAAGGAAAGGAATAATCTCTTTATAAAGGAAATTATTTCCTTTAATGAAATATGTAAACTCAAGTCTTGTTGAACAAATGAGAGGATCTGGTGTAGTATATCTTATGCTCATAATATTCAGGTCAATCCTGATCAGGTCAATATTTCTTTTTAACCATGGTTCATTTCCAAGTTTGTTTATTTTTTTAATTAATACATAAAACACATCCTATTGAGCCCCTAACTTTTACACAAATATAAGCAGCCATTATTAAAGCCATTACCAAAAATAAGGTAGGGAGAGCAGGATTCTACTTAACAATCTTACTCTAATATTTGTCTTTCTGTGATTAACAGAAAAAAACAACATAGCTTTCTTTGGGGACTTGCATCCATTTCATAAATATTGCATCACCTGCCATGTCCTATGACATTTGGTATTCCACAACCCAGCTTTCAAGCACAAGTGTAAGCAGCAGCTGATTGATTTTCCCGTCTCTTACGGGATACAGCGCAGCACTCAGTTATACCAGCATTGTTGTACAAGCAGCTTGTTCTGTTTTATTTGCATTTCTCTCTGCAAATTATTAAAATAGATCAGAAACATTTAAGAAGATCCAGCTCCAGGGAGGTCAAAGGAGAAGTAGGCCAAGGAGACAGCAGGAGCTCGCGAGCAGTTTGAACTTGAACATGCAGGACAGGCAGCATGGCTCGCTGCAAGAGGACACAGGCGAAAAGCAAATAAGGAAGCTTATCCCCCTTGGCAGTAAAAGAAAAAAAAAAGCATGCAACTAAAGACAAAATATAAGTGGGATGAAATAATAATGCTGAGAAACAGGTACCTAGGAAGGACATGAGGTACAACGGATTGCCTAGCAAAACGCCAAGGGCAGGGCAGGCTGCTACTCTGCCAATCGCTATCAGCAGGAATGAGAAAGCTGATGACCTCGGGCAGGAGAGCAGATAAAACACTTGCCCCAGCAAAACTGTTTGAGGAGGGAAAGCAAAACAAACTAGATCTGCATCAGCAATTATAACATGAATGCAGGAAGCTTTGGAAAATCCCGGTGTTGCTCAGGAGGGAAAAACTCCCCTCTCCTTCCAGATCAGGAAACTGGAAAGTCCCAGCCTGACAAAAAAAAATCCACCAAGTAAACAAATTGCCTACAAAGCGAAAAGAGGAAGGGGAACAAAGTCAAGAGACACTTTCACATTAAAGGAGTTTATTTTCAAGTCAGACTTTCTTTGAACGACTACAGTTCAAGCTCAAACAAGAAAAATCTCATTAGGAAGAAGCCAGCAATCATTCCTGGTATTAGGGAACAGAAAGAAAGTTCATTTGCAAAAAAGGGTAAGACCTTTAACTTGGGGATTTTTTGGTTTTCCAATGAGTGTAGTTGAACAATCCCAGTACAACAGAGATGCCCAGGATTATTAGATCACTATAAAATTAGAAATAACCAGTAAGTTTGTGGGTTATTTTCTCCCTGTTGACTGACACGTATTTTTGGACGAGGAAGCTCTGCTCTACCACAGGCTTCCAAACAGCCACACTGGGCATGGCTGCTTGTTTTACAAGCAAGTTCAAGCTGGGAATTTCTCCAGCGTTATCCATCAGGAAAACAGGGAAAAAACACGGCCAGGCACTTTGAGACAAGAACCACAACACTGGGCAACGTCCTGGAATTCTTCCCTAACTCTCGCTGATGAAAGCAGAAGTATTTACAGAAACATTCACCTTTCTCTGAAATAAATTAAGATTTGACAAAGTGGCAGTACAACCATGTTTACACAAATTACAGCTTTATTATTCTCAAGCTCAGGTTCTGTCAGTTACCACCAGGATTTAAAGCTACTGCAGACAGACATCTCAGCGGTGTGATCCCTGGTCAGGAACTGTTCACATTTGAGGAACTGCAGTCCTGTTCACATGCTCTCAGATGGGCAAGAGAAGGTCGCTTGGCAGTCTTTTTTGTATATGAATAGAAGGAGGGAAACAAAATCCCAGGGAAGCTGGCAAATGCGATTCTTTAACATTCTTCCTGGCACCAGATAAGGACATAATTCTACTCCTATCGCCATAAAGGAGGGTAGGGGGACACTGACTTCTGTAGTGGAAGCTCAGGGCCCAAATCCATGCAACACCTCTCTAACTGTGCAGCTCTGAGCAGCAGGGGTAGATGATGACAAGCGCTCTCCTGAGCAGCAAACGTCCCGAGCAGCCCAGCTTCACTCCGTGCATCCGCTGCAGGAACCGCGCCAGGAGTCCCTCTCGCTCTCGAGTGTCCTCTTACACACCCCGCAGGAAAAAGCAACCAAGATGTGTGTCCTGGAAGAGCTCAAGCAAAGGTGAGGACAGAAGTGGGGCAAATATTCAAAAAAAAAAAAAAGCGCTAGCTGTTCTCTCTGTGATTGCCAGTCCTTACCCTTCTCAAAGCAAGTTTCTGAAGGCGGCTGTGACGGCCGTGCGAGCTGAGGCCCCTGTGTCGGATAACTCCTACTGCAGAACATGTCTTCCTGAGCCTCGCTGGTTTCACAGCTCCAGTTCACACAGTTGGCTGCAGTAACTGATGCACTGCTGCGCTGGAAAGTGATTCATTGTGAAGCTTTACAACCCAGCCCTCTGCATGGTGGCACGACAGACACATTACCCATTTCAAAGCAGCAGCATCTCTAATGCCAAGCGGAGTGCCCTCGGATTCGGCTAACTTTAAGAACCAGACTGCAGCTCCACACCAATTTGCACAAACCCAAAGCTGACTCTGCAAGGTGGTCCATGGGAATAAGCAGGACCATAAATCTGGAAATTCCAACCAAAAGAGTTACTTATTTCAGTATCTGCCTGGTGGCAAGACACACAAATAGCTGAGAATAAAAAAACAGAAGGTTGACATACTTGCATATTGAACATCCAGTGAAATTAAGCACTATCAGAAAAAAAAAAGCCATAAAGTTGTAATGTCAGTGATATCCATCCATGCTTCAGGTAACTTAACAACAAAAAAAAATGATATAAGGTTTTCTTCTGTGAAGCTACTTCAAACAGCGTAGCTCTGAAAACAGCTAAGCGTCAGGAAATACAAAACACACACAAAGAGAAAAGAGTAAAAAACCTGAATCAAGCAGACCCAACCACACCCTCATCAAAAGAAGGACTTTTTAGTCCTTCTTTAGTCAAATACCTGACGTGAATTTAAAAAGAAAAAAAAAACACCCCCCACACAATTCCTACTGGAGTCAGTGATGGTTCTCACGAGAGCAAGGCCATTTCTGGAACACAGCTAACCCTGAAGCTGGCACTGCTTGGAGTTCTGTGCCTCACTTGTTTTGTTATTCCTCCTCTTTGACCTTGTCAGTCTTGTTACGAGGAAAGTTCATTTGGCAGCAGATGAGAAAAGAAAAACAAGAGCAAAGGCACAGCTGAGTGATTATGCCAGGAAGAAAACACATGCAAACACACGCTGAGCTCTTGCAAATGCAAACATGGCTTTACTCTGCCTATTGGTAGATTAAGCAAAAAGGGCCTAAGAGAGCCTGAAAGCTTCAGGCTGAACATCTGACAGCTGGAGAGTGCTAAGAATGAGCAGCGAATGTGCACGGGAAGATCGTAATCTGAGCACATGGATGACGGGGCCCCTGGGAACCTCTGCACCCAGCTTGGCTCCCTCTGCCCACAAACACGCGGGAGCCTCCAGATCCACAACGTTAGAAAAAGAAACACAGAAACCCACAGAGCGCAACTGCTGCTTCCCTCCTGCCCGAACATCACCCGCCCTTCCCTTTCCTTCACACAGGTGATGCCGCAGCCAGGAACGACTGCCCGAGGATCTGACACTGCTGAAACTGCCACCACCATCACACCAGTGGGTCTCTCTGCAGAGGTAGAGTTCAAATTATCCTCCAAATTATTTTCCCAAAATAAGAAAAGCCACAGTTAAGAAGTGAAATACTTCTCCAACAACCAATCACTACTTAAAACATAAATGTCATGTTTTTACTATATAGACTTGATATTTTAGCAGGGAATAAGCATTAAAGGTAGCCTGACTGCAAATTAAGTACTACTGGGAACCATTTGTGTACTAACACACATGTCCTTTAGGGCTTAACTTTGGGCTGGATGAATAAAGTGGAGTTGTACTTATCTGGCCACACAAATTAGCTTGCAGGTCTTCTATGTACATTGCAGCAATACTTCATGTTAAGACAGATTAAGCTTCA
Organism: Crypturellus undulatus; assembly: GCA_013389825.1. Taxonomy (NCBI): domain Eukaryota; kingdom Metazoa; phylum Chordata; class Aves; order Tinamiformes; family Tinamidae; genus Crypturellus; species Crypturellus undulatus. The sequence goes on from VWPW01022602.1 coordinate 196,772, forward strand.
GTTTCAACTCCTGTCACGTACAAAAGGAAAGCGTATTTGGTGAAGCTACTGCATCTCCATGCTGGGCAGCACCATTTCCACCTTCCCCAGGAATGAGACCCCAGATCATCTTGCTGAGGCCACAGCCACTGCTCTGGCGGCGTGAACCCTTTGGGTAGCAGTGACCTGTAGGCCCTGCACACGGGCACTCAGGTCTCCTTCTCACCGCAGGCAGCAGCAGAGCCCCTCGCCTCGTTGTGGTCCCTGTCACGGCACAGAGCGGGGCCCACCTGCACTCACTGCGATGGCAGAACGCGCTGCCAGAGGGGCAGCTGCCCCCACTGTAAACTCCTCTAGTTTCTAACCCAAAGTTATATCCTCTCTGTACTGTTTCTGGATGCCTTTGCCCCAAGGGTTTTAGGAGCTCGATGCCCCCAAAAGCACCATTACAGACATGTAAGATCACAGTGCTGGTTTCTCTGCTGAAATCCTGTCACAAGGGCCTGTCCGCTTGCCACCTAACCGGACTGCTCAGTGGCACCTCACAGGAGATGAGCTGCGTGGGAACCCCAGCTAGAAGAGAATGCAGCAAAATTACTGATACAGCAACATAGCCCCTGCACGCAGCAATGCACATACAAAAGCTTCATGTTACACGGGCAAATTCTCACAAAATTCCCATTCTGCAACATCTTTTAATGCCATCATGGACTTCCCATCCTCAACTAAATAGGTACTTTGCAAACTGAAAAAAAAATAACAGAACCATTGCATAATGATGCCAAAGAAACTCCTACACTGCGAAAACTGTAGACAAAAAATATTTTACCTGGAATTTGGTTTTAGAACTTGGCTTGTAGATTTATCTGTATCTCAATCAGCCTCCACTGATTTTACATTCTTTTCAGAAAGCAGGGATCATTGCTACATCCATTAAGTGTTCTCTTACCTACCCTCTCTTACATTAGCAACTTGTAAGAGACAGCAGAATTTTATCCCGCACTTGTTTGTGGAAATAAGGATTATTCTAAATAGGCACCGAGTCAGCTAGAAACTAACACAAAGCCTGGAAACATCAAGCAAATGTGCAAAACAATTTCTGTTTTGGTAGAACAAAAACATAAGATAGCTGGTTTTGGTTAAGGACTCCCATTGGATGCTTTCTTTCCTAGCCCTCAATAAATAGAAAATGTAATAAGGCATGTGGAATCAAAATTCTTTAATGGAACTCAAGCCAAAAGCACCATGGGCAAAGTACCGAGTGATTTAAACCGGGAACCTTTTCCTTCAGAGTTGGGGAAAGTTCCACTTACTCCAGACGGAAGCAGCGTGCTACGCACAGACACAGGCAGGTGACACACAGGGGAACAAACAACCAGGAGAGACGCAGAAGGCTCAAGACACTGGGCGCGAAGAAGAGGATGGAGTCTATGGTGCTGCGAGGCCGACGGCTGCCCCACTGAAGCCACACGTTCAGGAGAGACGCGGCAGCCGCTCCCCAGAGGGCACGTGTAGGAGCAAGGCGGGAGCAGGTCGCGTGTGCTGGCAGGGAACTGCCGCACCTTGAGCGCAGCGATCCCAACACTGGCCACGTTCCGGAGACATAGTGGCAGCAGCAGCTCCTCTCACGGAAGGGCGCACAGGGAAGCACAGGGGGCAGCCCCAACGTCCCTTGAGCAGCCCCGGGCCAAGGGCTGCATTTCGGTGCTGCGCTGCCCATCCCTGCGGCTGCGCGGGGTGGCTGGGGGCTGCATGGCTACTTGCAGAGCCCCTCGAGACACTCGAGGGTGCCCTTCATGTCGCGGATGCGTCGGGCCAGGGCGGGCACAGGCTGCATGGCGCGGTCGAGCTCCTCGCAGCGCGCCACGAGCGCGTACATGGCGCGGATGCCCAGGTCGGCCGCCTCGCCCAGGCTCTCCACGCCGTCGCGGTACGTCTGGATGCAGCCCACGCTGAGCGCCGTGAGGGCCTGCAGGCCGCAGTGCACGTTGCGCAGCAGCTCGTCCACCTGCGCCGCCACCTGCCCCGCCAGCGCCATCACGTCGTGCAGCGCGCCCGGGTCGATGGCGGGAATGGGCCCAGCCGCCGCCGGGGCCGCCGGGGCCGCCTCGC
>VWPW01022602.1:200396-248320 GCA_013389825.1 Crypturellus undulatus
ACCGTGCGCGGCCCCGCGGCGCCCCAGTGCCGTGCGCCCTCCCCCGGGCGGTCCCGTGGCGCAGGCCCCGCCCGCAGAGAGGGGTCGCGCCGTGACGTGAGCTCTTTGTCTGCGCAGTTCCTAAAGAGTAAGATGGGGAAGGGCGAGAAGGCGGCCGCCGCGCACTGCCAGCCCGTTCACAGCATACACCTGTGTGAGCAGCCAAAGATCAACAGGCAGAAGAGCAAGTGCAGCGCGCCCCTGGCGAAGATCACCTCTGCAAAAAAGATAGAGAACTTTTGGCAAGAGCCCGTATCGCCCGAAACAATTCAGAAGCAGGAGAAAAAGCCACTTAAAAACACAGAGAACTTCCGATATACAAAGTCCAAGAAACCCCTCACCCTAACTGAAGCAAGCCAAAAAGAAAATTACGCTGGGGCAAAATTCAGTGACCCACCATCTCCCAGTGTCCTTCCAAAGCCTCCCAGCCACTGGGTGGGCGGCACTGCTGAACCTTGTGACCAAAACAGGGAGTTGATGGCTGTTCATTTGAAAACTCTCCTCAAAGTTCAAGCATAGTTTCCTGAAATGCCTGAAAAGTAGCAAAAAAAAAAAAAATCCATCAAGGAAACTTATCATGCCTTGTTGCAATGTGAATTGCAAAAGACTGTCAAGTCTTGCACATACAAAAACCCCTTGTATTATATTTTTTATGGTTGTGTAAATAGTGTACATCATGTATTATGTGTATATTCTTGTTCATACTTCAAGAGGTACATTTTAGTTTTGTTATGAAAGGATGTATTTTGCACTGCCTGAATGGTAGGTGTCCTGTATATAAAATATGGACAATTCGAAGTGTGTGCTTGACACATGAAGACTTGACTTGATTTGCACAAGGTAATGAAAATTTCGAAAGGAGAGTACAGCTTTCTGATGTTGAGGTTCCAGATCAAATGTGAATGGTTTGTTCATGCACTACTGACAATAGTTTTACATTCTGTGTTCCAATCAAGTTTAAATACGGAATTTCATGCAAATGGGAATTTTTGCTCTCTGCTCTATAAACAGTGTCTGGAATTCCTGGTCGTCTGTTGTTAAATTAACTGGAATTTGTGTAAAATTCCATCCCATCAGTTTGAGCACTGCTGATTTCTTTAAAGAGAAGAAAGGAGCAGAGCTTTTTGCCGAAAAATATAATTGGTTATGAAAAATTAAATAAAACAATTTGGCCTCCCCTTAAGTATGTCTGTGTTTTTTGTTGTAGTGTGTTAACTCAAATGTTTGAACACAAATTATTTGATAGGGTGTAGCTAAGATAACTAAGGGTGTAGCTAAGATAACTAAAGGCTCAGGAAAGGACATAAAAATTTATCTGAAGAGTTAAGAGGTTTGAGAGCTCATTAATAACCCCATGGAATTGTCACAATATGTTTCCTTTGAGATGCATTGTGTGAGGACATATACTCCTTTGTTTCTTGAAATGTAGATACCAAGAAAGTTCATAAGTTAAGCATTGAGCTTTCTGTTACAGTGTTAATTAAGTCTTTTCATAAAGCCATCACTAAGTTAGCTGATACAGCTATGGAGAGCAATGCACAGCAATGGAGAAAGCTCATGTTTTTCACCAAATTGGTCTCCTGCTGAAAGCTTCCTTGGAAATCATATTCTCTGTTCTAAAACTCTTACGGAATTGGACTATAGATGAATTTGCGGGGGAGATGGTATGGATTTGAGGTTGCTTTAATCTCGTATTTCAAAAAGATGTGTAAAGCAGAAAAGTATTTAAGTTTTCAGATCCAGAGTGTATTCTCTGGGCAGGGGTGTAGGAGGAAGGCTACTGAGGAAGAGAACTGCCACTGGAGCCCTAGCAGAACTGGTTTCTCAGCATGAATAGTGTTTTCAAAGAGTGCTCAATGGGGATTGAATGGGCACTTCTGTCTCCATTCATTCTACGCATTGCTATTCTGGTATATACCCTTATTTGTTCTATTTCTGAGAACCCAAAAAAGCCCCGAAGCAAGGTGGTTTGAAATTTAATGGAGAGTAGGGAGAATTTCTTTACTTTTATTGTTAAAATGAGCTATACTATGTTTAAAATTTTTATTTTAATTTAATTAGGCTGTTCATCTATGTTCCAAACTAAAATTTCATACATAATGTTAGGTCCATCCCATAGACTTACTGATTTTCCTGTCTTGTACCTGTTTTTACTTTATTAGCAACCCTACATGCTTGAAGGAAATGTATGGCTTCAGTAGCCTGGTTTGCTGCCTAATCTAAACAATCCATAGAATTCGGCACATCCTGGCTTGGCATCTGCGAGAATCTTCTCACTTTTTTTCTTTCTTCATTAGTAAAGAGGGTGTGAGGGTAAAGAGCAAAATCCAACTGAACCTTTCTGAGAACCTCTCTCTCATCATAGGCTCCAGCTTTAACACATTTGGCATGAGCTGCATTGATCTATGGGGGTTCTGTTTGGTTTTGATCTCTTGTCAAATGACATCAGCACAAAGGAAAATGCCTTCCAGAATTCTCCACAGCTTTAGTTAGGGGTTGGTTTTGTCAGCTGAACTTGTGATCTTGTTGAATCTTGATAACCAGCTTGACAGTACCTATTTCCCATAAGCTCTGTTGGTTGGCACTAATTAAAAGACGGTAACATTTTTATTCCTGCTCATTACCTTTGTTGCTATCAGGCTGCCTTTTCTGCTTTCCCCTTGAGACTGACATCGCATTGCATCGTCTGAATGCTAACTCTGATCCCACACAATGGATCCTGTGTTTTCACTCTGTTCTGCTGGCACGTCCTGGGAGGTTACAAAATTTTTTTCGATATTAGCATTGCTAGTTCTCAGCTTCTCAGCCAAGTCTTGTAAAACTCCTGGATGACAGTTCTGGAGTCTTGAAAATGTCATCATTATTGGCACCCCGATGCGAATCTGGCACGGCGCAGTGGCACTTCATGTTTAAATGTTGTCTGTAAGATCCTTGTGTTGAATCCCTTCCCGGGAAATGGCCTGGGCTACAAAAGGAGGCCTGCGGGCAATACAGACTTAGCAAGAACACCTGGCAAACCAGGGCATGGTGGATTCTTAGGACCACATTATTCCCCTAGTTTCTCATTTTCCCATTATCTTCTGTTTTTACATAATTTCTTTTTTACAGTGATTTTGAGTTTACAGGGATTCCTTGACTTTACCTTGACATCCTTGACTTTATCAGATTTCTCCTCCCAATTCCCTGAAAACTGAGACATACTGTATGACAATATTATACAAAGATACTATTAATGACTGTAGTCAGTATGTCTGAATGGAAAACAATAGCTCCATATTTGTAATATAGCCAATTTTTTTTATGTAAATAGACTTCAGGGAAGAATATAAACAAGCTTAAGAGATGTACGCAACTGGGCGTGCATCAGCTATGCAGGTACTAACAAAATTTTATTAGATCTTCTGAGTCCAGAGGAGCAACACTGAACATACTACTTTTTAGTTTAGCCAGATGAATTATTTTTTTTTTTTGTCCACTCAAAATCATTTTCTCCTTAAGTGCAATGCTGTGCTGCAAGTCAGCTGGGGATCAGCTGTGTGCACTGAGTGCCAGCCAGTGTCTAAACAACTAAGTGCTGTGTGGTGACAGTGCTAGAGTGGCTTGGTGCTAAAGAGTGGCTTTTGTAGAAGGCCAGCGTTTAATCTGCTCTTGGATTTTTGTGCTGGGTCAGAAATCCCATGTGCACTTGAACTCTGTTACAGCACTGTCTCTTGGGAGATGCTGTTAAATTCCAAAATAGTGCATGCAGTGTTGTAACTTATCCATAAATTGATTATTTCAGCTGCTTAATATTTTATTTACACACTGTCATTTTAGCAGTTGCTGTTATTATTTGGGGCTGACATTTTTGAAGCTGTTGCATCGTAAAGCATTTGATACCTGCCCCACTATTTTTTCTCCGTTACCTAATTATGAAGCCTAGATCGTACATTGTTTTGGTTGTAAGTTTGGAAATATGTTTGACATTAATTTTGCATATAAGATCTACACACTTCTCTATCATGTAGTCAGACAACTCCTTTTCTCCCATAATGTACATTACTCTGAATTTTGATTTCAACGTCTAACATATGCCTAAGAAGATTTTATGAATAGTCTGGTCCTTGTCCTTAAGAGGTTAGAGGTAGCCAAATAAGAAAAGACAAAGATTGTAAACTGTTAATATTTAGTGTGAAAAATTCATGCTACCTTGTTGAACGGGAATCACTGTATTAATATTTCCAGTACCTGGAAATATTTAGTTGCTTATTCCATAGGAGAGTTTAAGGGCACACTTACAAAACAAGGATCACATGCAAGGACCTTGCTGTACTGGAGGCGAGCAGCAGAGCATTAGCAGCAGCGAAGCGGCTGCGAGCCGCCCCTTTCGCATTTAGAGTTCAGAAGGATGTTACCAGAGCTAGGATGGGAAGGTCAAGAAATTCAGTTGATTAAAAAAAAAAAAACCTCGAGTGAATTTTCATGGTGAAAGGATCCTAACAGAAGTACTTTTTCCTCTGTACGGAAGTCAACATTCAACTGTAACTTTGCTTCTTTTTACAGATGATAAAATGTCACTTATTCCATAGCTTCTTCCCAGAAAATTGTCCTTGAGCTGATACTAAACCATGGCTGTAAGAGAAGAGCTGAAGAGAGAGAGGAAGAAGCAACATCACTGCAAGTTGTGCATATTAGATTGTGTGTGTCAGATGCATTCCTTTATTTTGAGTTTATAAATATGTGTCTTAAATAATTGAGAATTGCACTTGCTGTCGGTACTTGTGCTGTAGGTTACTGCTGGGGAATGAACTACTATGACCATGCTGTTATTCTAAAGATCCTGAAGCATTCAGTTTTTAGAAGATGCTGCTTTTATGAGATGTCACTTGCTCCTTTAATGAAGGGATGTGCTTTCATCAGATAGGTATATGAAGCTTAATTTACAAATGTTCTTACAGAGGGTAAAATATATACCAAAATATAATTTATTTATGTTTTTATGTCTTGATAAAACAACTAGAGCTGCATTCAATAAAGGCTTAAGTATAGGAAATAGAGTTAGGTCTTTTTCCATTCTCTTAATGCTTGAATCGTGGATACTTTACCGCCTGATGACATAACTGCTGACATAAAGAATATGTGTTCTCTTAGTAAAACAGTATATATATATATATATATATGATATATATATATAGCATGAAGCTTGTGCAGATGGCATTTTTAGCATATCATCAGTTTATACAGAAATGAAGCATGTCATATTTGGAATATCAGATCAGTCATTTTAGCAGTTTATTCAGTAGTAAATTGACAGGTCTTGTCAACAGTAGGCATGCTGTGTATGTAAGCACCAAAGAAAGTGCTAAAACCTTTTCTGTATTTTGTATTAGATATAGAAAGCAGGTACAAACCTCTCTGAAAAGGAGAAATCGGAGATGAGAAAGAAGCAGCATAGATGTCCTCATTGAATTATGTGGGAAAGAAAGATCCTTTTTCAAAAATTGTTTTCAGAAGTGTGTGATGCTAGTGCAAATTTGGGGGATTTGAATTAATAGATGAAATGCAATTTCCCAACAGTTCTTGGATAGGACCACCTGGGGAAAGACAGTATGAGCTGGCAGGTTCTGCAGCTGATATTTTCTCTGTCTGATCAGAATATACCATTTGTGACCAGAAATTACATCATCTGACATGATTCTTAATGGCCTGACTTTAGAGATCACAAGATGCTGTGTAAGTATTAACTGCTCTCAGGCTTTCTTGGCTTTGCAGATTAGTTTCAGAGATGATGAGCTCAGCTGCTGACATGAAGATGATGGGTTGACAGAGTGTTCTCATGCGCTGTCCCCTAAGGGGAGGGCACCACCTGGAAAAGGCGGAGCGCCTTCCCGTTAGGTTGGCTAGTGAGGCAAGGACTCAGCTCTTCAGCATGGTGTCCCTGAACTCGGCAGCCGAACAAGGCAAAACACACAACAAAATAACGCCACGTACAACTTTTAACCGTCTTTGGCGAGGATTTAAGGGAGAGGGCAAGGGAGTGTTGATTTTTTGGTTCCTGTTTTCTTTTAAATTGCCTAACATTTTTAACAGGAAGAGATGTGTTGCGTAGATATTTATACTGCTGAGCTGTCATGTAAGTTGTCAGTTGCTGTGTGTTTGTGCACGATAGCAGATTTCTTGTTTCACAGATGGGAAAAACAGGCATGAAGATGTAAACTAGCTTGTTTAAGGTCACTCAACAGGCCATTCACAAGCTTGAGTATAACTAGAGTTTCTGGAGCTCCAGTCAAGTTTCATCTTTGCTGGTCTACAGGATTGCTGTGTGATTTGAAAATCCTCCTCAAACCACTGTGCAAATGTCAAATGGAATGAAAATAATGTTCTGCTTTGAAAGTCTTTCTACAGGAATTGTGAGTGAGCCAGCCTCTCTCTGCCGTCAGCCTCGTTTCAAGACCTTGAGCCATCCCATCACCTTCCTTTGCTATCTGTTTTCTTTTACTCTTGTAGCTGCAAGTTTCTCTTTTCTTGTATTTCATTTCGTAGTTCTTGGTTTCCCTTGCCTCCCTGCAGATGTTTACACGTCATTTATTTCCTCTAAAAATTCAATCTGAGATTGTGCTGCATTCATCTGCTGTATTGAGAGTAATTTTTCCCGAATAATATATTTTTTTCTAAAGGACAGTTTTTTTTTTTTAAGATGCAATATTTCTCCCTGGGTTTCTCCTATAAACACAGTTCAAATTGCCCTGGCAAGCACGAAGGTGCAGCTCAATAACCCCAGTATGCCCTACTTGATAAGAAACTGTGCTGACTAGCCAATCCACACAGATATGCTCTGCCAAGCCCAGCTTACCAAACCAAACACACACATTGCAAGGTTTGTTTTCACAGAGATTGGGCAGTCTGGGAGGCCTGACCCAGTCTGTGCTATCTCAACGGAATGAGGTCAGTCTGGGAAGATAAGCGCAGTCTGCAAATACTAGATCTGAGACAGAGGAATTGTGCTTTTTATCTGATTTGCCTGGCCAGGTCTTGTGCTTAGGAGTCTGTCATACGCAGTGCGTGATTGCTCTGTACGTCCAGGATTCCTCTTCTCGGCCTCCCGCACGTAGGATGGTGCCATTTCATGTGTCCGGTAATGGCTCTGTGGTTACTATGTGTTTCTGATCTGTTTCTGTCTTGCATGATTTTAAAGTGAGGGCTTCCACTCCTCTTTGTACAGGATCTTGTGGTTCATATTCCCTTTACAGTCATTGCCAGACTAGCTCAGCACCTACGAGGCCTGGCTCCGCATGGGTACGGTGGCAGATGGGTATTAGGACAAAAGCAATGAAGTGTTGCTCTACAGCCACACAGACTACGTGAACCCTGTGTTTTCTCACTAGTATCTATGGATCCAAACCCCTGCAGTGTCTGTTCACAGCTGCAGGGTGATACTCTCTACCCTTTGTATTTTTTTCCACCCTTTGTTTTTCAGCATCCATTACCAGTTTAATGACAAAGGACTGCCCTTGGAGGGAAAGGGTCCTTAAACTTACCCATATGGCAGTTTAGTTCATTGGTCATCCACCTTCCCATGAAGTAATCACAAATATGATTCGTTTTGCTTTAGTATGTTTTATGTCATCTGTCACATGTGAGTAAAATAGTTTTTAGTCCCCATACTCTCAGAAAGACGGCTACCACAATTGACTTCCGAAGGACGAGCTTTGACCCTTTCAAGAGAAATCTCTCTATATATACAGGGTTGGGGAACTGGATTAATCTAACAGACAGATGAAAGGATAAACCCTTCTCCTTTTCATATCCTTGGCCCTCTGTCGCTTCTTCCGATGCCCCATCCCATTGCTTCATTCCTTGCTTGTTTGTTTTTTCCTTTCCCCATTTCAGCCAAGGCAAGATTCAAACTGAAAATATCAGAGATTTTTAAGTTTAGTTGATTAAGAGAAATTGGCAATACTTGATTCTGTCCACAGAAGTAAGTGCAATCAAGTAGCTAAACCTGTAGCTCCTTTTTTATGACTTTCATGGCCTCTTCACTCTTTATTTTTCAAAGGAACAGTGAGTACCATATGCTGTTTAGGATTAATACTGAAGCACTGAAGAGCCATAGCTAGATACGCAGGAATGAACAAGCAACAGATTAAAATTTCTACCTTTAGGAAATACTGGGGTGAAGAAAGGGTGATGCAAAACCGCCTGATTCAGTGACACCCCATCGGGATTACTTAGTCACCAGGCTCTGTAATCTCCTGGAGCACAGCAGATTTGTTGGTAATCTCAGCAGATCTGTAGAGGATTCGGAGAAGGTCTGCCGAGAATCCTTGCCGCAGAGAGGGGATTTCCCTTCGCTGCAGCAGAGCCAAGGCTCTTCGCAGGCTCCCCAGGACAGGACGAGATGCAGAGCTGAATGGCCCTGAAATGAAACAGAAACTTCTGTACAGACAAGAAAGCCGATGTTCATTCCTCCCCTCTGGCAACGCTGAAGACCTGGCCTATATCGATACTATAACTGATTACTTGCACCTTCCTTCCACACTGTTAGCTAGTTCTTACTACAACCATGCCCTGTACTTTAAATACGATGTGAAGACAATAAGAGGATGTGGGGGAAGGGCAAAAATGATTTGATGCAATCTCGATTCAAATGCCCGCTTAGTCTCAATTTGCTCAGGACTTGGCTTGTTTTGTACATTACTGACTAGTTCTATGGGCTAATCCCTAAGGGAGGGTGAAGGGTAGTGCTTTTTCCTTTGGAGAAGAGATGCGGAAGAAGGTGAAGGAGCAGAAAACTGATATGTGATGACCAAGAACAACAGAGGGGGAAAAAAGGGAGTTTCTTTGTTCACTTGGAAACCTTTCTCTGTACTGTCCTCTTCAATTACAGCAAAGTTTGCTAATCTCGCCTTCTAAGGTCATGTAGGCAAGACTCCTCCCGTCCTTAATTTCCTTCTTTTCCTTTCTTGCCCCAGTTTTACCCAATAGTAGCCAGAAGCACATTCAGTTTTGTTCTCTTTCACCTTACATTGACATTGCTTGGGTAAGGAATTCATGAGGAAAAAAAAAAAAAAAGAAATGAGAAACAGTTAAAAACAACCCCTACATTAGTGCTAATTCAGAAAATGAAATGTCATGTCCATGCCTTGTTTTAAATAAACAAGCATGGAAAAAAAAAACGCTAAAGTATGGTAATGCTGGAAATAGAAGAGAAAACGAGCGCATGCAGACGGAAAACCACGGGAGCTGTATTTAGTAAGCATGTGCGTCCAGCCTTCAGTAACTTCCAGTAAATGTCCAGATAAAAACTAGGCGCCCTACCAGAGGTGCAGGGCAAAGCCATGGCGAGAGGCAGGCGCGACTTCCCTCTAGTGGCCTTCTGGCTTCTCGCAAGGTTGGTGCCGGAAAGGGATGAACATTTTTTTCTGTGCTCTGTAGCTCAGGGCAGCCCAGCATTCTTCGTTATAGATTTGCCCACAACCCATGTTTTTATTTTATTTTATTTTATTTTATTTTATTTTATTTTATTTTATTTTATTTTATTTTATTTTATTTTATTTTATTTTTCTTTATATTTTTATGGGTGATGAATCACATGATGATCCTCGGTGAGTGCCTAATTGCAGCTTAATTTTTAGTGAGTTACATAAACAGCTTCAGCTAATCCTTCCCCGCATTTATCTCCCATTAGTTAGCATGCACACACAACCACCCTTGGAAGTTCACGATCCAGGTTACTTCTGCTGCTGCACGGAGCAAGGGTCCATTGCTAACACCTGCCCGCTGCACTAGGGGCAGGCGAGGGAGGTCCCGGGGACTCAGAATAATCTGTGGGCTGTCATTAGGCAGTCTTGGAGGAAGGCTCTGCAAAGGGGAAAACAAACAAACAAAAAAATTAAGGCAGCAGGTTAGGAAAGAAGCCTCCATTTCTAAAAGAAAATATCCTGTGAACTTCAGGCAGTGCAAGAGAGAAAAAAATATAGAACACTAACTTACGATATACTAATTACTGTGTCCATGGTGTTTTAAAACTATAGAAAAACAGCTTTTCTGCATTGATCTTATGAACTAATGAAGATATTGCAGTAACTAGTAGCCAAACCACACCTTGCTGCTCTCTACCCTGTGCTGTATGTTTGTATTTTTATTAACAAATGCATACTGTGGAATTTGCCCTAAATCAAGTGCCTTAGTGTAGCCTCAGCCTCTACGTGCAGTCAGCAAACAGCAAGAGGCCCCTTCATTTCTGTCACCAGCAGGTTTTTGCCGTGGGGTCCAGCACGCACAGCAGGGCTTGGCATGGGCAGCAGCCTCCCAAGCTCGGCTAGAACGGTGCAGGTGCCTCATGCTGCCAGTGTAATAGCAATAGCTGCCCTGGAGACCCCCCAGCAGTGACCTTCAGCAGAAACCGTGGTACCGGTTGAACCTGGAGGGATGGGTTTGGATGGGCACTTCATTCCTGAGTGTAGTTTATCTCTAACCATCTGAGGATCAACATGGGTATTCCCAGAGGAAACCCAGGCATTTCTGGAAATCGATATTTCAAGATTCCAAGTATCAACACCGGAGCCACCAAACCAAACTGAGCTGTCAGCCATGGCTTCCACTCAGGGAGATGAACTCACCAACAGACAGCTATAAGCCACTAAAATGACTGTTGCAAACAGTTTAGCCTTCGATTCAACGTTGCTTCAACAAGGTGATGCATGCATGTATATAATCGTGTCAGCAGAGCAAGGCTGCATCTATATCGCAAGTGTAACTGAGCCTCTTTCTAACCAAATCAAAATTTATGTGTAGAGTTGCAAAAGATTCTGCCCCTACCCAGGGAACAGGCCATAAATGATTCTTGTTTTGGACACTTAATGGGATGAATGGGACTAAATTTTCAAGGAAGACTGAATAGTTTACTGCAATTGCCTATGTTGCTATTATCTACTATAATGTGCATTGCTTTTGGATGTGCTTGTCTTATTATTGAATGTTCGGTATTACAAATTATTATGTACACCTGAAATCATCAGGCCACTTACGTGAGACGCTGGAAAGCGGCACCGTCACAACCATCCATACCCGTGTGTAGGAGGTGTCCTCACTGCAACTACACTACGCTGCGACCACAGACTACACAGCGTGGAAACCAGGGACTGCAGCCGCGTGAGGACGCACAATGCCGCTTCCACCTTGCCCTGACGGCTGGGAATAGGGCGGCCCGGAGGCCACCTCGGGCCTCGCGCGTGGCAGTGGGTCTGCCGGCCTGTGCAGGCCCTCGGGATGGGGACACCGTCCTGCAGGTACTGCCCTGGCATCGAGGCAGGTTGGATGCTGGGGAAGCGCAAGGGTGAGATCGGTTAGGATTGGTTTGCGTAGTTACAGTCTAAATTAGCCAGGTTTCTCTGTTTATTAAGTAGCTACTATTAGCATAAGCCTTAGCGTAATTGGGAAGCAAGCGTTCAGGTTGAGCTCCGGTCCTGCTAATGAGAGCTGTGGCCTTGCACCGCTGCAGCTCGCGCGAACAGTCCGGGTCACTGAAACAAGCGTGGAGTCATGTGGAGTAACGTGCTGCTCGCCCTCCTGCCGCCTGCGTGCCACACCGAAGCCCCGGGGGCGGGCCGGGAATGTACCGCAGTCAGTCGTCCCACCACAGGTATTTAGTGGTGGAAATTATAAGTAGCTGTTTCTATGTATGCATCCTCGCATGACTTAGTCTAGGCTGGTATCTATCACTAACAGCACTAACATAGTCACAGGAAAGAGGGGATACCAGATTATATCCCTCCTGAGGAATCACCACTAAGCTCTTAAACACCGGTATAAAATCTGTTTTTTGTTGGTGGGTTGTTTTTTTTTCAGATTTCATCTTTCCTTCAAGCTTTTTGTTTTTATATTTGTTACATATATATAAAGAAAAGCTTTATTCTGATAAGAGAAAAGGGAAAATCATAATTCTTTTCAGGTCTGCTGGGTTTTAGCTTTAGTTATATTTTGCAGTAGTAAATTCCACAGATTAGATGACCATTAAGTGATAAACTTATTTTTTAAACGATCAGCTGCTACATAAATGTAGCAGATACAGAGAAAATACTTACAGAGAAAGTGTTTACAGAGAAAAGAGCGGGTTTTGTTTGTTTGTTAATAAAAAAACATCCTAAGTGTTGAAATCAAGTAAATTTTAAGATACTGTCTAACTCTATATGAAATTAAATTAATCAAATTGTACTCTTGGACTCCATCCATAGCATATAACCAACACCATTTGGATCAATACATTTTTAACTAAACCCCCAACATTATCCTACATAAAAATCATTCCTTACATAGAATAAAACATAAATTATAACAGCCTCTCACAATGTCCTTAAAACATATAACTTAAGAGTCTGGTGTTCTTTTTTTCTTTCAAAATATGTTTTCTATTTTTCAAAACGGAGGTGAAGTTAAGTTTCAAATCTGCTATTGGGACAAATTCCTTTCCAGTGAATAGAAGTTTGTCTTGTAACAAAACATAACTTTAAAATTCAGTTATAATAAAATCAAGATTTTTACTATGAAATTCAAAGACTTCAAACAACATAGGCCTTTATCTTATCCCCTTCAAAAATCATTTAGTCATATATGAAAGTTATGTATTTGAGCAAAGTTTAGAGATTTTAATGTTAAAAAAATGGTCTTCTATACATAAACAGACTTTTAACATAGATGAAAAAAGTTTATAGTGATGTGGATTCTTTATAAAAAATAAAAACGATACACATATATTCAAGAGGCATAATTTATTTTATTTCATGTTTACTTTTAAAATAAAGTTTTTATAAAAGATGAAGCCTCTCATTATGCCTGGTTCACCTTTCCATCTTCTTCTGTGCTTAACGCCAGCTTTCTAATAAGATATTTGCACAATCATTCATCCCATGAGTTAGAGCTAGTCAAGATGCAAGATCCACCATCTCCCCAGAATGTGCATGGATACTGTCATGCACAGCACAGGAAGGGCCATCCGAGGGACAGTTTGAGGCAGGAAGAAACACGCGTGTACGTGTGATTTCTCCACAACTTCTACCCCTGCGTGGCCGGGGAGAGGCGGCTGCACCGGCACCACAGGTCGCCCATGGGGGCTCCTGCCCTGCCTCACAGGCAGCCTCACGTGCGCCACAGGACACGGCAGTGGTGCTGCTGCGGCTCCCACCCCAGTACCTGATGGTCACACATTTGTAAAGGGGAAGACCGAGAGGTTGTAGCCACTTAGGAAATGAGCCATATGTTTTCATAAAACCTACTCACAACCTATGAATTACTCCAGGAAATTATTTTCCATTAGTGTTGGTGTAGGTACAAGGCCTGCTTCTCCTTTTAGGCAGGGGTTTGGCTCCAAGATGGGACAGCTGAAGTGTTTTTGTGGATACTGAATACCCCAGCTATAGGAAGAACCATCTGTCTTCATCCGCACTATATATGGAACATTTGTGGGTTCAGAAATTGCTTCAGATACTCAAGAAAAATCACTTAACTAAGGCTCTCCACAATTAAGTCTAATGCAAATAATAATTCCAAACACCTAATCATAAGATAATTCAAATGGGAAGAGACCTTGGGCCAGACTGCTGCTCACAGCAGGGTCAGATGGGGTCAAACCAGGTGACTTTACACTAAATCTGATCGTCTGATATGGAGCCTGGCTGTGTGCTGAATGACTGAGCTCCTTTAACCTCTTCTTGTCATATATTTCTCCCTGTCAGAGTTTTTAAATATCCCCACACTCTCACTGGTTTGCAAAAGGTTTTCAGACCCGTGTTTCATTCCCGACATTTGACCTCAATCTGTCACGTTTATCTGCATGTCAAGCTAAAAATGTCTGAAAAAGTATATACGTTGTTTAAGAATGAACAGGAAGGATTAAAGATGATGATGGATCTTGTGGAAAGTGTTTTAATTATACCCTACACAACTGTCAACTAAATATAAATGAATATTTAGCCTATTGTCCCTTCAGGGTGTTTGTTCCAGTATGGGGAAAAGCAAATCTTTATGAGACACAAGCAGCCAAGTATACACACTTCAGTCATAACTGAATGCCAGATAAATCTGGCTACAACAGGGGAGCCTTGCTTAAATCTCTCTGTACAGATTTGAAGTGTAAAAATTTGAACAGATGAGAGAAATCAAGTGATCCATACCGGATAATTTAAGCAACTGCAAGAGGTGAATAGAAAAATCCTACATTTTCATATGTATGGTGCCTGTAAAGTGCTGGGTGTTTATTTTTCTTCGCTAATGAAATCCTTCATTTCTTGTTAAGGATCTATCAAAAGTTAAAAAATGGTACTGTAAATCTCTGTACCAGCCTGGCTCCAGAGAGGACATTGATAGGGCTGGGAATGTTAGCCTTATTCCTCTGACTCGCTCAGCCCTTGGACTTGCTGCCAGCCAGCCACGCAGTCATGGTGAACGCCTCACGATGCAGTCACTGCTGCCGGGGAGCCCTCGCGATCCCCCGGGCGCGCGCGGCAGCACAGCCAGCTCGTGTGACGCTGCTCGCGCTGCCACTCAGCGGCACGGTGAGGGGCCGCGTTGTGGGGCCCAGTCGCGCTCTGCCGCCTTCCTGCGCGGCGCCTGCTGCCACAGCGACCCAGCCTCTCTCTTCGTGCAGAAGTAGGTCGCTCTGTACCATCTGTTGACACTTAAGAGCTGTCAGATGCACTAGATTCCCTATGACATCCTGCAATTTTCTATCTATCTATCTATCTATCTATCTATCTATCTATCTATCTATCTATCTCTTTTATTTCCTTTTGCTCTATCTAGCTATTGAGAGCACTAATTGTTAAGGTTTGGATAATGATCCAAGGAATTGGGTGCAGGTCATATATACGACAGGGTTGGATACCCTTCAGTGGGGAGGGAATGCAACATGACAGCCTGATTCTTTTTGTTGATGGTGAATCCTGGGCAAGTGGTGCTGCTCAGGGAAGTACTCTCGTCCCTCCACTTTCCTCCAGCAGCCCTGTTGAAGGCTAATGGAAGTAATCAATGCCAGACGCTGTATGGTAGGTTTTGCCAGGCTCTAGATAAAATTGTTTTTCTTGTCATCTGGTGTGGAGGCCCGCTTCAAGGACAGTAGTACAGGATGTCTTGTTAGTAGATAACCAACGCCAAGGGCAGCAGTGCAGGTGCCCTATCAGCAAAGAACAAAAAGGCAACTGTATGACTGCTGCAAGAAACTGACGTAATCCTCTAGACGATTGGTTTATTTAGTAAGAGCGCTTTACATGCTTGTAGACAAATAAGGCATTGCACCTGAGACAGTACTTTATTAAATGGCTTTGATGCTTTGCACTGGAGTCTGTTCCTTCGCAAGTTGCAACAATCTGGTAGTGGGTGTGTGAAATAAGGAATGTTTCTTATCAACTCCTTAGTCTCCTTTCGCAGTACCCTCAGCTTCTCCCACGTGTCTGTTTAGGGTGGATTGCTCCACACTGCAAGGATGATTTCTTTTTAGTAGCACTCTTGATTTGAAGCTATCCATAGACACATTTCTGGAAAGGCTCCTCTCTATGTGGGTGGATAGGGGACACATCATTGGCACCACACACAGTACTTTCTGGACAGCTCTGGTGTGTGATAAAATAAGTGGGATTGAGAAGGAATAGGGAGGGCCACAAGCACATAAAACAAAAGATACTTTAAACATATTCCTGAGCACATGAAGACCTGCTGGGGTATAAATGTTGTGCATGAGAATGTGGGAAAGGAACATTTTAATTATAGGGACTGGGCCCTGGCCAGCTCGCTACTACCCGTTTGTGGCTGTGTAAGGCGTTCACATCTGCCACCCTTCACGCAGAGCCACCTCTCGCTCCTGTCTTAGGACAAGATTAGGGTCGCATCTCTGTACATGAGGATTGCACAGGCCAGATCTGAGATTTGTAATAAACCATGGCAAGGTAATAAGGGGACATAGTACATGGAGAAACTGCAACTCAGTCTCCAGCATGTGTTTAAAAAATAAAAGAAATAGGTTAAGGGCAGGGAATAATTAACAGGCTGCAGTAACTACAGGTCAAGCTCTCTTGGACTAGAAACAACTAGAACACATTATCTAAATTGACCAGATGTCATTACGCAAGGCATGACTTCATCCAGAAAGCGTTTGCACCATTATCTGAAACCAACACGGATTAGCCTAGCTATTTCAGTAATACAGTTGGATCACAACTGCTTGCCATTTCAGTCATTTTTCATAGGCTTATAGATATATTGGATGTCCTCATTTCCTTGGATTTTACAAAATATATACTTGTTTCATTTCATAAAGCAATGTATTGACTGCATATGCTCAAATGACACCAAAAACCTTCCCAAAGTTATATACCTCAGGTCAATGCAGCAATGTGTACTGCATTGACCTGAAAAAGTAAAGCTGCACTCCCACAAGTTATTCATATACACAAGAGCAGCTATGGCCATACTCAAGAGTAATAGAAACTAGGAATATGATTTTATTAAAAATAATCCTACAAATCCTTTCCTTGTTATTAGTATGGTCATGTTTCCAGAAAACTGATGCAGATTTGCTATGTTTGTAAACGTCTTCTTGCCTGCAGTAAGTCCAGGAGAGTACACCGTGTGTGTGAACATATTCTATAAGCACTAATCTGTGTTTGTGATATTACCGAGAAAGTGTTGCGTGTTACAGGGGCTATTGCCTGTATCTGTGTCTTTTGGCTTTCTGTATTCCCAGTGTGAATAGATAAAGTTTGGTCATGCAAATATTTATTTTTAAATGAATAATTTAGCACAATAATCTTTAGTAATGAACACCCATTAAGATTGTTGTGTTTGTGAGATTGATAGCAAATCTGTTCAGTAACAAAACAAAAATAATGACTCTGTTTTCATGTAATCTCCCAAGGTATAATTAAAAATGTCAGCCCTTACTACAAGTATGTTTATGATTATACAATCTATGAGGGTAAAAGGGATTTGCAGTTACACACAGTAAGATGCTGGTTTTCTGTTTCAATAACCCCTGAGTACCAGTAAATCTACAATTAAGTGCTTAATAGTAATACTGTGATGCCTAACAGAAGCAGTCAATTTCCTGTGGATTCTAATGTATCATACACAATTTTGCTGTTTTTCTATAAAAGAGTGGACTAATATGAGATAAACTGGAGGTTTTCATGTAACATTTTGATAATACCTGAGATAAAAATCTCTATCTGTATTTAAATTGAAATTAAAAAACAGAAAATTGCATGTTGAATAGTTTTGATTGAATAAACATTTTTCCTCTTTTTTAAATCCATAAATAGGGTAATAAATAAATAGTATACCCATACTTTCTATGCACAAACAGCAGTAATACTTCCAAGAGTCAATGGATTAAAAATAAAAATCTCTAAGATCTGTAAAATCATTTTTTTCTCCAAAGGACTAAAAGTGCTAGAACCTGATTGCTGTTCTTTTAGAGTCAATAGCAGAACTAGAGTTGATTTCCGACAGAAAAGGACCTCACTATAAATAACTGGTGACAAACATGTTAATAAAGCAGTATTTTAACATCAGCAAAGATCAGGACTCTTTTCACTACTCCGAAAAGTTCAGCACAGTCTAGATTTTGTTTATCACTTACGTTTACATTATCATAAATATGATTAACACCCTTTCAATTTTACAGAGGAGAAGGAAGAAAAGCAATTAAATGTGTGTAGATGTGTTTGTTTAATGTTCTTCTTATTTGTATAGAGTTTGAACAGGTAAAACGCTTGGTCTCCTGGAGATGGAAATAACTGTCTCTTTTACTGGAAGTGGAGGGAAGTCAGTGAGAAAGTGAAACATCTGATTTTTTTAACTGTTTTGGCCATCACTGGTCTGTTTTCCATGGGATATCCCATTGGTCCACAGCACAGATATCTCTGAGTAAACAGGTGAATTTACAGCAGAAAAACTGGTAGTGAGTGTTTCTGTGCAAACTCTTACTCTTCTTTAAGGTGAAGTTTGTTTCTCAGACTGCAGTTCATGTTGCAGGGGATCTGGCAGCAATACAGACTCAAGCTATTTGGATTTTATGATCCCTTGTTCCTTCCTCTCTGGACTGTTTGCGTTTATAGAACAATTCATGACTCATGGTACAAAATGAATCACTGAATTTATCTGGCTTTAAAAAGTCAAAATCAGCCTTTTACAGGTAAAACCAGACTACAACCAGACATCTAAGAAGCAATCAAACAAGAAAGCTGCTAGTATAACAAATAAAGGGGAACAAAATCAGTAATGGGACTGTTTTAGCATCAAGGGTCTCAATAGGACATGCCTATGTGATCAGGCTGTTTTGTTCACAAACCCTTTCAAGTTTTGACAATATGAGCATAATAACACTGCTAGTACAGAAAGGATGTCTGTGTAATTCCTGACCCATAGAATTAGGTGAAACACCCGACCATATTATAGAATTCAAGAACTAAGAAATAAAATAGTATCTTTGAGGCAGGATTTTTTATTGTAGGAGAAAGAGGGGTTCAAAGTGGTTTTCTCCAAGGTAAGATCCATTTTCCATTTTTATTGCTCCTGCAAAGCTAGAAAAGTCTGAATATGGAAGAGGGAACAAGCAGTCAGTAAATTTTATGGTATAAGAGTACTGGTTATCAATATTACCAGCAATCTAATTCTATCGTTGTTTACATTTGGCTGTGCAAAATTTGCACAGCTCAAAACAGCTGCTAAGTTTTACATAACTCTTCAGATAAAAAAAAAAAAAAAAAAAAAAAAAAAATTTACCTGTCCCTGTATTGTTAAACAGCCACATGCCCAGATTGGTAGTACTTAGCCAATTTTTGAACTGCTCTTGATTTGCTGATGTTTCTTTTTCAAATCACACTCCAGATAGAAAAGAAAAACAGCAAAAATACAGAATACAACTAAGAACTGTCTGCACTCTTGCAGCTTTGGGAGTACAAATGGAAATTTGCACCAGATACAAAAGCGCCGTTTTGTTAATCCAGCGAAAGCTCTTAGAGCCTGTACCTGCTCTCTGTGGTTAGCGGTGCATGAACGCGAGTGTTTCAAAAATATGGGTTTAAAATATTCCTTTCTCCTTAGGGTACCACCCACACAGCAGAGTCATCGGAATGTAATCACAGATATTTCTAAGCTGCTTCAGGGTAAAATCCAGTGATTTAAAGCATAAAATGCCAGTGGGGGCTAAAACTAGCTTAAAACAAGCTGTCAGGCTCTGCACTGAAAGAGTTCAGACACATTCATGTTTTTCTTTCTGTCACCAGAACTAAGGCAGATACCTTGGCAGCTACAAACAGTTGGGAATGGCAACACCTTAATAGCCAAAGCCATCTTCTCAATGAATGGATCAGAGCTCTAAGCACACCTTTTAATCTGATATTTTGTGCACAGATTCACAGCCTTGGGATAAACGCAGACATCTTAAACACGGAGTCAAAGAACTAATATACAGATGTCTGGGAAAGGAAGCTGGAAAAGGGCCCAAGGAATAAAAATGCCATGTGAGGAATTTCAGAGCTAATTCTATGTTCTGTACAAAATGAAACCAAATCTGAGGGAAACATTAAGTTCATGGTTTTTAACTGAGTCTGGTCAGGTCAACAAAAATTTGACTACACTATGAGCACCTCTTAAGTGGCTTTGCTTTGCTGCATCCACCACTCCTGCAGTTCTTCTCCTTTCATAAGTAGTGGGTGATACGTAACGGCTGTCCTGACCCTTTAACAGTTCACTAAGACAACACACTTGGGCAACTTAAGCCTTTTCTCAAGATCTTTAAAATTCTTCTGCCATACCGTAATTTAGACATTTTTAGTCTGACCCAAGACCGCCGTATCATGCTTTCTTTTTAAATGTACGATCCACTTTTACAAAGTTTTATGTCTTGATGAGTGCTTCATAACATAAAATTATTTGTAAACCAGATTGGAATGCTATTTTAGGCAAGTAAGTGTGTCATTCCTATACACAGCACTATCTTCCTTTTTTGGTTTTACTGTGTAATCCATATTATTTTTTAAGCTTTGGATGGGCTTGAAATCCATGACCCCCTGAATTTAGTAGCAAAACTTTCACTGCGTTCAGTGGGATCTGGATTTCGACCTAAATACCTAATGTTGCTAATGTGGGATGCGGTAAACTTGATCATCAAGTTTTTTTATGGCCACAACAGATGTTCCTTCCTTTAGACCAATGAAAAGCTACTGAACCTCATCCACCCTCTAAAAGAAAAATACAGGCATTTGTTTACAGCTTTATTCCTGGAATATGAATTAAACTAGCAGCTGCAAAGTTTGTTCTTGTTTAATTACAAATATATGCACAATTACTTGCTTTTCGGAAAGAACCATGATGATATCTAGACTATATTTCCTCTCTATATTAATAGCATATTTAAAACTCTCATGCTGCAATAAAATGTGTTAAGCACAATAGAAATATCAGCACAGTATTTGAACCCACTTTTTTTTAATGCTGTCAATCATAGCAGCAAGTTCTCCCCACAACCTTGGCTCTTGTTGGACTTTCACCTATGCCAGTTCAACTCACTAAAACAACAGGAAATTACCTGGCTCTGGGTGAGCTATTTTTCTGCCATTTTAGTGGATTACGTTGGCTCAGCTAGAGATCCAACAAATACCAAATGCCGCAAAGCAACTGGAAAGAGAGGGAAAATCATGGTGGGATTGGGGAAGACGGTTTTGGAAGCAGTGAGCTATTATATATCTTGCGAAACCCTACCCAGCTGAAAGATATCCACTTTCTTTTCTGAGCTGTTTTTGTGGGCTTACTTAACTCATCGAGGATCGAATGTTTGCCAGACCCACACAACAGAAGCAGCTCATTCCTAGCATGGAGGAGCTGTGAGGGTGGTTGTCCCGTTGCAGCAACAGTCCCTCTCAGAAACACTCTGAATATATGTATTTTTTCTGGTCATGTTGTGGTTTCCCTACTTTGGAGGACAGTCAGGTCCTTACAGCATCTCATCTTAGATTAGTTGCTGTGCTGTGCACGGGCAGGCATGTTGTATTCTTTGGATTTGTCCTTTGTCTGTCTTCTGTCACCACCCACCGTTATTAATTGACATGCTGTGAGTGCAGTTTAACAGCTTTATTTGCTTAGGGTGCCTTATGGAGGGCATCTCAAATTAGTGTCAATTTACTGATGTTGTCTCCTTGAGAAGGGAGCCCTGGTATTAAAAACCTATCATTACTACTAATTATATAATTAGAAAGACCTGAAATAAGGGGGAAAACAAGAACAGGGCTCCATTTTCAGTAAAAGTTTGCAAAAAGACTGCTGGTTTTTATCTTCCTTTGCAGGAACAGTGGCTTTCAGTTCCCACTGAGCTTCTGCAGTTGGAAGAGCCATTGCTCTTCTACAAAGGCCAGGAACAGAATTCCTGCCCCTACAAGCTGGAAGCTGGATCGCTGCTAGAAGCCATGGCTGAATTTGACTGTTATGTTCGAGGATACAAGGGCATCAGTCTCACGGTCAGTCCTAGGACGCCTGAAATTTCAAGTTGCTGATGGTCAGCTTGGAAGGCAGGGGCCGCACATTTCCCACTTCTGCTCGGTGTTCTGCCTCCCTCAAGCTCAGAACACAGTGGAAGCCAAAATCCTTTGCCAGATACTGTTAGTTGGCTGTACCCACACCCTGCTACGTACCCCAGCTCCTCCTGGGTGGTTCTGCTGATAGCCAGGTGCAGGCGGCCTCAAGCATGCAAGGCAGCGCGACTGGAACAGCGACATGGGGTCTTGCAGACAGGGAGGCAACTGAATGACTTCATCCACCCCCAGCTTGAACACTAGATTTGAGAGGCATCCAGGAGAGCTACCAAGACTCCCTGAATTTCCAAGGGACAGGCCATAGCCCTCTTCGCTCCAATGTGATTATCTAGGAACTGCCGACGACAGGCAAATCACCAGCATAGCGTGGCTTTCCGTTGCGAAACACAGAAAACAAGTCAGGGTAATTTACACAGTGATCTGTCTTCATGTACATGAGCTAAATAAAAGAATGTCCTTTCTTTTGCCTACTCTATCCTGTGCTGAACACCTCACACTTTTGCATCAGGAAAGAGAGATTCCTCTTCTCCAAGGGTCGTTGTAGAAGACTAGCACTGGGACCGTGGACACCTGCTGAACGTGTCAGATTACCCAGCCTCAGCATTTGTTAGAGCCTAACACATAATGCCACTGTAAAATACTGTAGCCAAAAGGATCGGTTACATGCAGAAAGAAAACTGGAACCTGGCACACACAGACACACAATACTAATGATAGAAAATTATATTGCACATGGAGAATATAAATGACCTGGGATTGTGAAGTGGAACGTATCAAAATAACATACACATTATTATGTTATCTGATGTTATCATGAATAATATCAGTTTTCCAACATATAGTTTGGATTGTCAGGTTGGCATTAACTGTGTAATGTTTAATTAAAAAAATATAGTAGGCCTCTTCCTGGTTCATGTCTCACAAGTTCTCATAACAAAGAGAATTTTAAGTACATCCTGAATGTATCGCAAATGAGTAAGACTGTGGTCACATCAGTAAGTTAACCTTGTGACAGCCTGAGCTGTCTCAGTTAAAAACTAAAAAAAGCACCCAGCAGATGCCATTATCCTTAAAAATAATGTAGCTGCTCCCCGCTACATTTTCTTTGGTGAGGCAGAGCTAAGTTTGTCTCATCCTCAGAGGATGGCATTCCTCAGCACACTCTGCTCTTCAAACCCACCTTCAGTCCCTCCAGCGGGCAGCCTGCTTGTGCACGGGCAACAGCTGCCCCACTGCAACTTGCTGCGTGTTCCAGCCTGCCCTCCTGCGCTCGCCAGCCCACACTCAGCTGTGGCCTCACCATGCTGGGCTGCGTTGCCAACACCATGCCAGGCTGCACCCAGTCCTCCTGCTGTCACAGTCACACACTGGCAATGCCCTGCACGGCCCTGACCCTGCTCTCATCTTACCCTTGCGGAGCTGTTTCAGCTCAGTGACCCAGGAGGAAACTAACTCAGACAGAAGGCCAGGAGTTTTCAATTCACAAACCATGGCTGTATCATGAAGGGAGACCTCTGCACCAGATGCAAAGGTTAAAACAGGTTAACCTTTTACAGACAGGTTAAAATAGGTTAAAAACTACAAGCCTGCTGTGAACATGGAGGAAAAATAGAAGAACACTTGAAAAGCTGGAAGGAAAATAGGATTTAGAGAGACTGGGGTAGGAAACAAGGAGAGAGGAAACCTGTGATGCCTGGGCAACAAAACAGCAGAGAAGGAAAGCAGGAGCTGGGAAACAGAGTTTTCAGCAAAGAGACAGAAATAGGTGGTGGCAAGACTGATGCCTAGTGGATGCTGTGGAGACTCCATCCTTGGAGATTTTGAAAAGCCATCCTGCTCTAGGTGACCCTGCCTGAGCAGGGACTTGGGCTGAATGATTTCCTCAACCTTGATCACTCTGTAGCTCTGTGAGGAAAGAAATGCAGCCGGGAAGAGGACTGGAGGCTAGTACAGAGGAAAAAAATGGGACAGAAGAATTAAGATCCATTAGATGAGGAGAGCAGTACTGGGAGCTTTGACTTGGAGCTTGACAGTACTTGACTGTACAATTTTGCGGGAGATGGTAAAGAATGAAGACTTGAACTGGCTGGATTAGGAGAGCAGAGCTATAACAAGCTCATGTGACAAAGACAGACTAGCAGAGCACTAGGAGACGGTCATGGCTGGGTAACAAGTCGGCTGAAGGACACACCTCTTCTGGGCTGAAAGGGAGCCTGAGAGTCCTGATCTGACTCGTTATCTTTTCCCCACTGCCAGCAAATATCTATGAAATATAATGCAGCATTCCTCCTCTTGTACTATAGCATTTGGGAAATGATGACCTGCTATGTTGCTATTGCTCTGTTACATCAAATGGAGGAGGATTATGCAGTAGATACTGAAGAGTTCAATTCTGCTGAAGAATCACATGCATGTCACCTAAATGCCGCATCACAAGAATCTCTGTTTTTCCAATTTGCAGTTTTAAAAACTATTAAAAGCACCTACGTGTAAGTGCAGAACTATTGGTCAGGTATAAACATTTATACAGCATGCACAGTTAATCTGTTCTAAAGGTAGAGCAGGGCTGAGGAGGTCCAAGCATTTTTCTTGAAGAAATGATTAGTTGTGTGCACAGCAGGGCCTTAAGGAACTGTGTGCTCAGAAAGCCAAAAGAAAGTGTGCTGTTTTTCCTCCTCATTAAAAGCAGAAGTAGAAGCCAGCTCTTCCCAAGCACAGGCGTGATCTGCCCTTCTCAGAACAGCAGCTCAGGAATGCAGAAGCAAATGAGCTCAAAAGCGCCCGAGTTGGGTTGATGTCTACAATGACTGTTCCCAGTGACTGTTCACTGGCACTGGATTCGGGAACACACAGTCCTTGCTCTTAACATTTTCCAGTCCTAGAAATCACTTGGCAACCAGACCTGCATTATGCTACCTTTTGGCTGAGGATGTTTATGCTCTGCTACTGATAAATACTAACGATGCATTGATAGGCTAACAGAAAGTTAAGCTTATGTTTTTGGCTGCAAGACTTCATCCTACTCTGTAGTATTTGGGAGGGAAGGGACAAAAATAACCACAGTCATGACATTTGTTGGAACCTGTTACAAGAGGAAAAACAGCTCGTGACAAATATTTGTGTAAGGCTCATGTGATTTCACTCTGGAATGAACTGAGGATATGTAAGGTTTCCGTGTCACTGGGCAAAGGAATTCCCCATTCTTCTGTAGAGAAGGGAAACCTATAATTCAGCGCATCAAAGCGCTCCTGAGACAACAGAGGAAAAAGAGTGCAGTACGCAAACCACAATTAGAACAAAAAGTAAATATTGGTAAACCAGTGAATGCAGGAAAAACGCTGTCTTTTGGCTTGTGTCGACTTCCCCACTTTCAGGTACAGAGAGACAATGTCCTTGCTGTCTGATTTGTGTCCCATACATTAGCTCATGATGATTCAAACCCATCGCAACTACTGACAGATCATGGTGCAGTGCACATCATCATCATGATTTCATTGGGAAAGCCAGCAAAGCCACGACTGCTAAAGAGCAGTGCATACACACAGGCCATGTATGTGTGAAAGGGGAAAAAGATATCTAGACAGGCAAGGTTTCTGGTTGAAAGAATAAAGGGAATAATACGGGAAAACAAGGTATTAGCTTTCAAGCAGAAAATAAGCTATTGCAGAATTATGGCTAATCTGAACCTCAAATATAATATCTTTGCAAAACAATAGCTGAAAAGTGCTGAAATGAGCCTGTTTTGATGCAAAATTGTACAACCTGCCAAAAAAGAAAGGCTGGTGCCTGCCCAAGGCGCACGAGCAGCGCGCATAGCGGATCAACAGCCCAATATAATGGCAAAACCCTAGAGCAGGACCCGCAAGTATCCGCACACGCTTAACAGAGGTTAAGCGAGGACTCGAGCAGCGCTCCCCCAATACCACCCACAAAGCCCAAACAAGGCAACCCGCGCGCTGCACGAAACGCCGCGACCACCTCAGCGAAGCCGCCAGAAATAAACGGACATAACGGCCACGGCCCTGTGCAGGGCGCGACCTCCCCGCCACCGCCCTCCTCCGCGCGGGGCGCACTGGGATGGGTAGTTCCAGCCGGGCGCCGCCCATGCGCCGTGCAGCGGAGAGAACTACAGCTCCCAGCGTGCCCCGCGGCGGCGAGGAGGTGATAAAAGAGGGCGGCGGCGGCAGCGCGCGGCTCACGAGTCGCCGGGCAGGTGCGCGCGGGTCGCTCGTCGAGGAGGCTCGCCCGTGGGGGACGCTCGCCCGTGCCGTTGGTGGGTACCTCATGAGGCCGCAGGAGCCGCCGCAGGGCGGCCCGGCGGCGCCGGCGCTGGAGAAGCTGAAGCAGCGGGCGTGCGAGAGCGTGGAGGTGAACGCGGCGCGGCTCGGCGCACTCAGCCACGACATCTGGAGCCGGCCGGAGCTGGCCTACGAGGAGCACCAGGCGCACGACGCCATGACGCGCTTCTTCTCGGGCGGCGAGCTGCCCGGCGCCGCGTGGGATGTGCAGCCCCGCTACAAGCTGGGCACGGCCTTCCGCGCCGAGTGGGGCACGGCCGCGCCGCACGGCTCGCGCCCGCTCCGCGTCGCCTTCCTGTGCGAGTACGACGCGCTGCCCGGCATCGGCCACGCGTGCGGCCACAACCTCATCGCCGAGGTGGGCGCCGCCGCCGCGCTGGCGCTCAAGGCCGCCCTCGAGAGCCTTCCCCAGCCGCCGCCTGTGGCCGTGCAGGTGAGGAATGGGCCCGCGGCGACTCAGCCGCGGCCTCTGTCCCCGTCTCGGCCCCTGACTCTGTGCGTTTGTGCTGCAGATTACGGTGCTGGGCACCCCGGCAGAAGAGGACGGAGGAGGCAAAATAGACCTTATAGAAGCTGGAGCATTTGATGACCTGGACGTGGTTTTTATGGCACACCCGTCGCAAGAAAATGCAGCCTACCTGCCCGACGTGGCAGAGCATGAGTGAGTGGGCGAGCTGGGATGGAGAGGGTTGCTTCGTAGTCATCCTTTCAGTGGGAGAACTGCTTTGGAAGAGGCTGGACTTAGGGTCTGGGACCTTGCAGGTGCCCTTCAAACAAGATATTTACAGTCAGCTCAGGTCATTCTTCTGGACACTCGGAGCAGTTACTCCTGTTCACAGTGTTAAGCTTGCAACAGCTTTTGTGCAGTATGTTTGATTTTCAGGAGTTTCTTAGACTTGTATCTTCTTTGTTTTATTTCTAAAACGTTAGTGGAGAGGAGTAGATATCAAGGCAGACATTCGGCAGAGCACCAGATTGCTTCATATAATATAGCATAGTGTGTATGCCAGAAAGTTCTTTAATGCAAGTATTGATGCTCTTCATGCTTGAAATTTAGAGTTGAAGATCATTTATGGTTCACAATTAATCCTATGTGGTTTCCCAGAATTCATTTTTTTCTGATAGTTTTCTAAGTTTGCCTTTACACTTGTATGCCTTTATCTTCTCGCTAAAAAAGGTTCACTTGAAAAACATATTCTTTAGATTTTAGAACCTCGAACTGGGAGCACTCTCACTGATCATAGTTCCCTGTTTTCTTGGGCACTAATTAATGTACTTTTTATAAATGTTCCAAACATACTTGAAAGGGGTTCTATTTCTCTCCCACTTCTGAAACTAGTCAGCTGAACTAGGTTATTGTTGGGGTCATCAGTGTAAGTTTAATGTTTGCCATTTAAAATCTGTCAGCGCTCTCATCAGCTGCTTTTGGGGGGGGGGGGGGCGCGGTGGAGCAAATTATTTCTTGACTGTCCCTCACGTCTAACCGCACTACAGGTACAGAGGACAGTCACATACCTTTTAAAGCATCCATTTTTTTTTTTCCAGCTAGCCTAATAATTCTGTGGAAACTACATCTTGAAGTCTTTCATTTTTTTCCTGCTGTTCCTTCTGTGCACTTGTTGATGGCACTTGTAGTGACTTGTTTTGAAGTGTTCCTTCCTGGACATGCATAAGCAGAACTGTACACAGAGCATCGGGCGGAACATTACACTGTATTTGGCTAATAGTGGGACCACTGTGTGCCCTTATTTCCTGGAAATTTTAGCCTATGCATCTTAGGGTTGCTTGCCTTTCAGCAAATTGGTACCTCAATCGTTCTGTAGATAGCTAGTGTATGTGAGGGTTATTCTTCAGTCTTTTTCAAGCAGTCACTCTTACAGGAGAAACACAGTCTGTAAGTGCATGGCTTTTTTATTCATTTATGAGTTTCATCCTATTTCTGTGATGCCAGTCTGCAAGGTTATGCCAGGCTTTTTTTGGTATTATGAACCTGTTCTACCTTCATAGTGTTCCAGCAGTATGTCATCAGAAGTTTTTCTTAGTGGATGCCACCCAGTCACTAATGTTTGATCCCATGGACTTATCCTGCAGGGCTGCCATTAGTAGCTTCCCTCCAGTGCAATAGCTTTTCTTCCAAGTATTGCATTTGGTTGTCTTTTACTACCTTTTGTAATACTTAATTAAATGGGTGCCTGACAATTTCTAATTTGAATGCTCCATCTGCTGCTCTCATTTAGGTTGTGCTACTTTTCAAACATTGGCCATTTTGCCTTTGCCTTCTCATTCAGTGCAGTTCCCTGACTGCTTAGTTTCGGACTAGAAATGAGCAAGGTCAGTAGCCTTGCATAGCCAGCCCTGTGTTATATTCCTTCTTTTTGTTCCTAAAGAATCCGAGCTGTAATTGCTTTTTAAGGCTTAGCTCATCTTGGCTTTTGGTTGCTGTCTGTTAAAGACTATTTAATCCTCCAGATGTAGCTTTCATTGATAGCTTTGTCTTTCTGTTCATTCTTGACTCTTATTATAGCCTTTTGAGACTGATACAGAAAGATTTGAAAACCTCCCTTCAGAGGAGGTCTTGTGCTGCCATTCTTAAAGGTTTTTTTTAGGATTGCATTGTTCACCAAAGGCTATAGGCATGTATATAAATAAGAAGTATATGTCTCTTGGAAAAGATGTATCATTATTTGCTTTACTAGGTGTTGAGTCCAAGCAGAAATTTTAGTTAAAATCTCTAGTATTAGAGTTTAGATAAAATCAGCATTTGTGTAGATAATAAACAATAATATAGCTGTCAATATTTATTGGCTCTTGAAAGGAATTTTCCTGTAATTTGAAGTATTAAGTACATTATTTTGTTAGGCTAAGATAAATCGCCCCGTAAGATAAAGCCAAGCAATTCATGTCAAATATAACGCTTAGGGAGTATTATGTGATTTTTGCAAAGATTGGAGATAACTGTTGGAGTAGGTTTCTTCATTTTTGCAAGCCTGTCTACCAGCTTTTTTGAGATGTTCAGGGAAAGCATGTTCTCGCCGTGGCGTAGTGATTTATATTTTATACTGGGCTATATCTTTACAGCTGTTTTAAAACCTGACATTTGGTATTTTGACATGGGTTATATGTTTAAATACAGGCATGCACTTTTGCTGTCTTATATACAGTGCATTTTATATAAAAGTTTAACAAGAATTAGGACAGTTACCTTCTGAGTTTGAAATAGAGAAAGGGCATATTATCCTCTTTTTTTAGAAGAATTTGTTAAATTTGTTGTTTAAGCCTCAGATTGGTCAGGCAAATATAAACATGTACAGGAGAAAGTTACTTAGTATATGAAAATGGTGCTTTTCAGAAAAAGTCTGTGTAGTGGTATGTTGTGGTAGCCATTTTGCATTTTTTTAACTTCCTTGATATTGCTTCATTTCATTGTTCTAAAACTGTTGTCTGCATTCAGTGATAGTTTAACTTTGCAATAAGGCAGTGCCAGCTACACTGTTGCTCTGTGTTCTGCCAGGCTGAACACAAGTGAATTGTGTGAACCAAAGAAACCTTTTCAGAGTTTAATTTTTTTTTTCAATGAATAAAGAAAAATAAGCAATGCTCTTTATTTCCTAGCATTACTGTGAAATACTATGGAAAAGCTTCTCATGCTGCTGCTTATCCTTGGGAAGGACTTAATGCATTAGATGCTGCTGTTCTGGCATACAACAATCTGTCTGTTTTAAGACAGCAAATGAAACCAACCTGGAGAGTTCATGGTGAGA
This sequence comes from Crypturellus undulatus, assembly GCA_013389825.1. Lineage (NCBI taxonomy): Eukaryota > Metazoa > Chordata > Aves > Tinamiformes > Tinamidae > Crypturellus > Crypturellus undulatus. Next base: position 230,055 of record VWPW01022602.1, read on the forward strand.
GCTTCATTAAATCTCATGTCTGTCAAGTAATACTTTAGGCTGTTCAAATACTAACTTACGAAATCTCACCATTTAAAATACTGCTTTATTAGACTCATTTAGTATAGTTTCTTCAAATATGAAATAGCAATGTTTCATTTAAATATTTTTCTCTAACTTTTAAAATCATGTCAGTGTCCAGAATTAACTGGTGAAAATAGACTTAAGGGTTAGATTCAAGAGGACACTGGTACTTAGGTAGAGGGTAGAAAAATTGTAAATTGTGCATCTGAAGTTGCAGTTCGCAACGAAAAAAAAAAGACACCAAGTTTATTTTGGTACAAAGCCTTGAAACCCTTATTTATTAATATTTGTGTTTTTGCAAAGGTGCAAGACTAAATGCTTCTAAACACAAAGGGTTATTTGGAACACTTGCTGTGAGTTATAATTAAACAGCTTTGTTTTGAATTTTTCTAGTATTTGTTCTATAGTTCCCCCACATTTGAATGCAGTAATCACTATAGGAAGGTAGATGTTTTTTCTTACATTATATCTGTTCAAGAAGTTGTACGAAACAGATCGTAAAAAAAGATGCTTCACCTACAAGCAGGGTAAATGAGGTGTTCCAAATACTGTGCAAACCACCTATTTTCAAGCCAGGTCTGCGCTCTACTTCATGTTACAGTTGCTTTGAAATTTTAAGTGCAGACATACTCCTCGAATCTGTCCAACTCTGTTTACAGAACAAAAGTGATTAGCTCCATAAGGTGCTCGTTTTGAGCAAACACACTATGGAATGTTCCATGTAAATTTGAATGGTTGCTGGTCCTTTTTATGTGATGCTTGTCACTCTCAGCTGTTCCTTCTGTTACATAGATTGGTAGTGATCATTTCCTTGAGCACTTTCGTCACTGACTGTGATCAAGATTAGAAAGATTTTATTTATTTATTTCAGTTGTCTGCACTGAAATTGAAGCCACTTTTATCCTGATAGTGCAGTCCTTTGAGGCCATGATAGCTTTTTGCAGTGCTTCCTTTTAAGATATGTATTTCTAGTATTTCACTTGAAACAAGTCTGATCTCACATTAATAAATTTGTGGTAGGAGGCCTGTGAACAAGGACAGCCTTGAATGTGCAAAAATCACACTGAAAAGCCTTTGCACATCCCACTTGCAAATTGGACATGATGTAGAAAAATGTTGTCTATATATTTTTGTGATTCTTTGTATTTCATAACCAGTGTATGTTTTGTTATTTTGTTACTGATTGGTTCTATCAGAAACAACTAACTTGTTAATGCATTGAAAAATCTAACTCAGTGTTGTTGACATAACTATTTTTTATGATTTTGATGCCATAACTGAAAACTGTGTAGTTATATATTTCCTTAAGGGGAGACTTTCAGTTTTAACCTGATCCATGAATAAAATTGTGTGTGTGTGCGTGCACATGTAGAGATTTATACAAATCTACATGTATAAAAATATAAAATATACACACATCAGTATTTACAAAGAATTAGTATGAAGGATTGACGGAACTTTCTGTACACTGCAGCACATGCACACTTTCGTAAGTGAAGAATTTTACTATTGCAAAAAGAGTCTATAAAATTCTCTCTGAACTGGTAAAATAAGTTGGAAATATGTCCTTGCGGAGGAAATCTTAAAAGGCTGGAATCCAAAATAGCCTTTATAACAGTTTTTTTTTTTCCTATTTCTTGGTGACAGTGGTTGTTAAACAGCTCTGATAAATTATATTCTAGGAGATTAATTATAAGTACTATTTTGATTTGTGTTTAGGTTAATAACAGACATCTGATCAGATGAGTGTGCAAAAATCACACTGAAAAGCCTTTGCACATCCCACTTGCAAATTGGACATGATGTAGAAAAATGTTGTCTATGTATTTTTGTCATTCTTTGTATTTCATGACCAGTATATGTTTTATTATTTTTGTTACTGATTGGTTCTAAAGAGATTTATGACAGGCCTGAAGGTCAAGCAATTGTAAGCAACATTAATAACATGACCTTTCCCTTTCTACAGGTATAATTAAAAACGGTGGTGTGAAACCTAACATCATTCCTTCTTACACTGAAATGGAGTTTTACTTGCGTGCCCCTTCAGTGAAAGATCTTTCTCTTCTGACAGAGAAAGTTGAAAACTGCTTCAAAGCTGCAGCAGTGGCCACAGGATGCAAAGTAAGTATGTCTTCATGGTCATATATTTCTGGTATGCTGCAGGTGAGGTCGACCAGAATACAGAACTGAGGTTTACAGCATTTGTCTGAGTGGTGCTTTACTGAAGTTAATCTAAATGTATATGACACTGTTTGCTGTTCTGTTGCTTTGGTGTCCTGAAAACAAGCTTGGGTTTATAAAAAGTATGCTGCAGAATCACCCAATCTATATTGCATTGGAGGAGACCAGTTCATGTGTCTGGATGTGGGCTCTAGGAGGATTTGGTCCATATTCTCCTCAGCAGTTGAGGATAAGCTTTAGCAATCGAACATTAGTGGCTGATTTCATTTAGCATTCATTCCACTTATTTTTGATTTTAGTAAACAGTGTTTCCTGTAGCTGATCTAAGCTATGTCATTACCTTGCAATGCATTGCTAAGATTGGTGGTTCTGCTTGCTGTTTAGTTACAGCCTAGTTCCTTGGCTGTCTCTGAAATCATCCTTTTGAGAAAAGTCTGTCACTGGAAAAAAAATCTGTGCTAGATATGAATGTGAACTAGGGAATTTTAAGGCCTACTTACAGAATCATGCTGGTTTCCTAGTGTGGTGTCTGTTCCATCCAAAAAAAACTTAAAAGAGAAAAAAAGAAAAAAAGGTATTTTTTTTTATTCTAAATGGAAGTTAAGGTTTCTTGAAACTTGACCCTGATACTTTTTTGCCTTCATTTTCAGTCATTTTTCTTGTGTGAAATCATTCTGTAAACTTTGATGGAGCTGTCATTATTGGGATTGTTCTTAATCTAAAAATAGTAAAATAGAATTTGATGCAATGCTTGCTTCCCATTTTTAGTTAATGACAATATGGTCAAAATTCATGCTTCCTTAATTTGACAGTTTTGTGGAAGCTTGATAAAAATCCCCAGCTGGATTTGGATCAAGGATAGTATTTGACTAAATGAAGAAAGAGAATTTATTAAAATTTTTGGAAAGAGATGTAGCACTTAGGTCTGCTTTGATATGAGTTTAAAATGTGGTCAGGTATTTAAATTTTAAAGCAATTAAACACAGTTTAGGTTAAATTGTTTTAAGCTGAGGGATAATGTCTAACTTTTTGTTTTACTTTCTTAGGTGGAAATAAAAGGTAGTGAACATGATTACTACAATGTGCTTCCAAATAAGAGTCTGGAGAAAGTTTACAAGGAAAATGGAAAGAAGCTTGGAATAGAATTTATTTCAGATGACTTGATTTTGAATGGTTTGTCAGGTAACACATCTAGCATTTTGCTGTTATGACAATTTTGGATTGATCAAATCCCAAGTGTATAAAATAATGGGCTAAAGGTAGACTAAGCATATGTCGGTCAGAAGAAAAAAATCAAATTAGAAAATTGAAACCTGAAAGGGATCTTATCTCTAGGCTGTGTATTTGTGTTTTCTTTGGAAGCTGAGAATTTTCCCTGACAAACAGGAACAGTAATAATTACTAAATATTTCATATAAGAAGTATTTTGGTTGTGAGGAGTTGTAAGGAAAAGATGTCTTACTGAGAACATCAATATGTGGAATGAACTGAGGCTCATCATTGCTTTGAAGTACAGAATCACTATTATTCATAGGAATGGAGACAAAATTTATTTTTAGGAACGTTATTTAATAATTTCATATAAGCCTACTGCTAAACAAATTACTAGCAATAAACTGATAGTTTGAAGGAAGTTTGTATAAGCTACTTTAAGCATCTTAGTAACCCCAGTTAAAAACAACACCCTGCTTTCTGTTACCAGGGAATTCTATGCCTCTAACTTTCGTTCACAAATTCAATAGATTCATTTTCCAAAGTATTCCATTCAACTAGGTGCTTGTTCATGGGTCCAGACTGATCCAAAATGTCTCAAGCTATTAAACTTTCTTGGTCTCCTAGGGCTATGGTAGCAATGTGAATTTTTGGATGTTTTGATGTTGCTAGTTGCCCCTAGCAGTTTTTTAGAATCTTCCTGCAGAAAGTCTCTTAATGTGTGTTTTTTTATATAATTACTATTTTAACTATAAGAATGCTACTTAAACATTCTTACTCAAAAACATGAATGCCTGAAGGTGCTCATGGCCTTCACTACTGGTCATATAAAACCATTTTTACTCCTCTCCTGTTAAAGGTGCTTTTCTTTTTTCAAAATATGTATTTTTTAATTTTTTCAAAAATATGTATTTTTTAATTTTGATTCTAAATGATTTGATTGCAATACTAATCTTCTCATTTCATAAAATTCATAGATTATCTTTAAACAGTTGATATCTAAGGGATTTGGCAGGGTTGCAATTTTTCAAACTTCCAGTTGTGTTTGAGGTGGGGAAGACAGCCCATGTAACTGTATTCTAGTTGCTTATTTCTTTTGATTGCTCTTCTAAATTAAGGCAGCACTAGCATATTTTCTCTAATTTGCTGGTTGTCTTAGGTTTAGAAGCAGATAATTATAACTAAAGAGAGATTTCTTTATTGGTCTTTCAATGTGTTTTAAACCAGATTCACTGCTTTGTTGATTTGGCCTTAAAAAGGGGCTGAAGTAACTTGTTTTCCTGTCTCTGGAATGTTAATTGTAGTGAAATTTCTGGAGTTCTACTAGTTGCTTTCATGACAAACCAGTTAAGTGTTTTGAAGACCATGAATACTGGTGATCTGGCAGTTTCAGAGGCTCTTTGGGTGAACTTGGTACAAACCTAATTGTAATGCAGTAGCGCTTTCAGGTGCAAATTACAGAAAGCAGTAAGTGCTAAGTGTTAACTTGTTTAAATTGAAATTCCCGATATGTCTGTTCTTAATTGCTTGTCAAATGTCAAAATATTCACAAGCAATTGAGCTTTTATCTTATACTGCAATTAGGCTGTATTGAATTTTCTTACCCCCAACACAGCTCATCTGAATTTTGTATGCTGCCCTTTCTGGGGGGCTTGAGTGTTTTATCTCATCTTCAAGACCTCTATTTCTGTTCAGTTTTCATATGGTTTTCAATGTTTTCTTTTAGGATGTCCCTTTCTTCTGTTGAAAGGGAAGGAAGATAGCTCAGTTGCTTCTCCATGTCTGTGCAGCAGAAAAGTCGTTAACAGATGAGCATACTCGCTGCCACCTCTACATGGGTATTAGTATCGGTCTGCTTACAGGTATCACTCTAGGCAGCTAAGTGTTTTTGAAGAATTCCTTTAGTCCATCAAATTACATTGCCATGTGGAAGGCTCTACTTGTTGGCAAACAGCCTGAGTGCTGTAAAAGAGTGTGAATTTGAGTTGGCTTTGACCAGGCGCCATGACCTATTTATCTGTGTACTATTAGGGTAGTTCTACCCTGCAGGAGTAACTCTACAGGAGTTCCGTATCCTGCCAATGCAAATGATTAGTAGAGCACGTTGTAGGTCCCACAAGTGTGGGCTTCCTGTGCACAAGGTTGATACAGATGATGTTAAGAGGGAGTCATTATGTTCTGAAAATACCACTTTTGAAGCTTAGGACTCTGTAAAAAGGCTCCTGAAATCTTTGCGTTTTCCCCTCCTTTTATGTTTGTGGCAATTATGTGCTTCCTGAGTTCACCAGGTTGCAGTATCTGCTGCAGGGCATTCCTCTGAGAGGCTGCAGCTCCTCATTCCCTTCTGTTGAAAGCAGTGCACAATGTGTGTGTTGTGCTGATAACTGCTACTCTGATCCATCCACCTCCAGCACATCTACAGCTCCAGTTGTTTGTAGAGGGACTGTGGAACAGCTGATGTTTTAAACGTGTTGGCGGTTATGGCTAAGAGCTTAACAGTTCCTCATAAGTGAAAATGTGAGCATCACACTTTTATTAAAAGCTGTTTGTATTTTCACTTGGTAAACTCTAAATTTTACTAGAAAATGACCAGTTAGATACTTTACATTTAGCAAAAATAATTTATAAGTTGGTAGAGGTGTGGATATGAACCTCGTTTCAAGTGGAACTACGTGATTGTGAGATCCACTGGAAATTTCTAATGCTTCATTTGCTGAGTAAAATCAGGAAAAAAGTCTTTTCAGCAGCTGTATGTATTGGAGATTATTAAGGCAAATCTGGAACTCTTGGTGTAGTTTGGAGTAGGGAGAACTCCTAGGCTTCCATTTTGTTTTTCTAGACTGATCAAAGCATATATCAACAGTATAGACTGTTGAAAACTAAAATAACAAACTGCTGTGCTGACAGTTGGATTTTATTAAAGTCTGTATGATATTTGCATGTAAAGGTCATTGTTTGAACAATTTTTTGGGTTCTATTTGTATATATGCAGAACAAATAGCAAGCTAGCGTCTCGCCCTCTCTGATCACAACATGCAGGTTTTGTGAATTTGCATTTAATCATCTTGCCATGTAAAAATACCCTCTCTTCAATAAATTTACTGTGATAAGTCTACCTAGGGGTTAGAAATAATTCTCAAGTCTTTGGAAAGAGCCCTTTCATCTGCCACCTCTAAAGGAAAATCTCTTGCAGCTCTTGATGGACTTAAAAAAATAATTGGCATCTTTTAACTTACCATCCCTTTCCCTTCCACCAGTGAACAGGATGATTTTGTGCATCCTCTCATGCCTGAATTTTGTAATAACCATATGTTGATTTCTCAAGTTTCTAATATAATTGTTATAAATAGAAGAGAATTTGACACTCTAGTTACTGCATGGACTGCTTGTTTGAGTAGAAAAAGGAACACTGGAAGTAGTTACAGTCTCTTGGATGAGGGAATCTATTGCTTTTACATGGTATCTTTAAGTGGATAATGAACCTTCAAGATGCATACTTTCACTAGCTAATGTGATGACAATGCTAGGTGTGTATGAAAACAGAAATGTCATTTAGATTTGCGGTATTGCTATTGAGTTTTCTGCAAACCATTCCTAACATATCTTGAGTTCATTTCTGATATCTTGCCTTTCACAAGTGCTTGATCTGTTAAGGGTTTCTGTAACAGAATAATCAGAAAATACAGACAATAGTTGTCCTCAATCTCTTTTTGCTTGAAGATGGTATTTTAGAATATTCATACCTCAGAGTCCCCCTCCCAACTGCCCAGAACACTTGTACACTGTTGAGAAGTAGTAAGTTAGGCCTGCAAAACATCATCTTGGAAACTGTCCCTCGGTAGATGTAGCTGGGTTTGAAATAGATGTGCAGCCTGAATCTCCAAGATCTGGTACTGCCATCTTTTTGAATTAGCAACTTACTGTCAGGAGACACTTCATGAAAAAATTTAACAGTAAATTGGTATTGATTGAAAGTGCAGTAGAGAGCAAAATCTGGGGATATCTAGTCAGAGAAAACTCAGCTCAGTGGCAGGAGTATTTGTATGGATAGAGACTACTTAGAAATGCTGAAAACATTTAAGACAAAGGATAATCTGTTTTAGACAGACTGGAGATAAAAGGGGTATCATACATTTTCTTACAGCGTTTAAAACTTTAACATGTATTCATTGAGAAACTTTCCCCATTCCTTTTAGGTTCTACTGACTTTGGGAATGTAACATTTGTAGTTCCTGGACTTCATCCTTATTTTTATATTGGCTCGGATGCATTGAATCATACTGAGCAGTACACAGAAGCAGCAGGTGAGTTACAGTGAAAAGGGCTAGGAGTTCAAATGGAGAAATCTTCAATGTTGTAGTGGCTCAACTACCGCAGATCTAGATATGATATATATTTGGAATTGCAGAAGACTAAAGCTTTCTCATGCTTCTGTGGTATTCAAGGTTCCTATTATAGTAAAGCTGTAGTAAAAGCATGAGTACTAGACTTGAACATGGCTGTATTTCCTGTGCAGCAGTGGAGTTAACTTCTTCAAGCATGAGGGGATCTGAGCTGTATTCTGACCCCAAAAGAAATAAGTTAATTGCACGGTTGCAGGAAAAAACAGGTTGACAGTATCTAGAATATCTGGGCATGTATTTGTATATGAGAAAACTTACTACTCATGGTGGTGGAACATTCTCTAAAAGTCTGATGAATTTTCAGTATGCCATCTACTAAGAAGAATTGCAAAGCTTAACCCTACTAGCGTATTCACAGAAGGATTTCTAGATGTGAGCCTATTAAAAAAAAAAAAATCTGCTCTAAAAGCACCCTACTCTGGAAACTTAACATAAACGTGGCTTAGAACTCTTCACTTCCTAAAAATGGAAATGTGAATACTTTCCTTTTCCTGCTATTTTGGTTAAAGCAATAGCAGGAAGTTAAATACTTGCACGGAAAAATTTTGGGAGGCTTTGGAAAACAGGCCTACTTCATTCAGGAAAGCAAAATTGTTTTAAATGTTTTTGCAATTTAAACTCTTACAAACTTATTTCATAAGCACTTTTTGCAAAAACTTAGTGATTCTGTAGTAAGTAGTGTAATATTTAAATCGAAACTTCTCTTATTTTTCTACAGGGTCACAGAATGCACAGTTCTATGCATTGCGGACAGCAAAAGCATTAGCAATGACAGCACTGGATGTAATTTTCAAGCCAGATCTGCTAGAAGAAGTTAGACAAGACTTTAGACGGATGAAACTAAGAGAGGAGGGGCAACTAAATCCAGCGGAACCAGGCAAAGAATCTGGTCTTGGCATAGGAGCTGCGTGTGCATCACGTTAAACTTGATCTATTCCCCATCTTAGTGGGAATGACTTGATGGAAAAGCTGTATTTGAGTTCCAGAAGAGTCTGGATAAACATATAATTGAAGTTGGGGTTTTTTTGTACTTTAAGCTAGGAAAACCAATAGTATAATTCAAAAAAAAAGCTTAATCTCATGTAGCTATGATGTTTGCTGTATTAAATATTATAATTTTGGAGATTGTTTTTCAGTTACATGGTTGAATAGTTGATAGTTCGGCTCTCTTGTGTCGGTGATTGTTCTCTGTACTGCTATAGAAATATCCTTTATATGGGTAATACAGCTTTTATGTGGACTTTCTACTAAATAAGCATTATTCATTCAGTGACCACAGGCCAAACCTGACCTACCGAGCATTTCCACCAGGATGGTTGCCTTCCCTGGAAGCAGGCAGAAGGGAGCACCCGCAGCCAGGCACCTTATGGCAGGTGTCGGTGTGCTGGAAACCTGAGCTGCTCCGTCCAAAAGGAGGATGTAGTGGGAGGCAGGCCCAGCTTCGACAGCAGCCATGGGTCTGGGGGGGTTGTTTGTATGGAAGCAGAATCTGTCGAGTTTGGACTGTCCTGAAATGCACTGCCTTCCATCGAACAATTTGTTGGGAGTGATGCTTGAATCCATAGTCAGATGACGGTTGGACTCTGAGCTGTGGATAAATTGGGTGCTGAATCCAACTGAGATGTTAGATTAGATCATTTCTACTGATCCTTGTTAAACTTTGTCTAAAGCACTTTCTCATTGATGAATTTTAGCCCTACCTTGCTAGATCTTGGCTGTGGTTTATTATTCATAAATTTGTACTGTTTCCTCCTGTATGAACTGTTCAACTTATTCCTTAGAAGGCTTTAGAACTTCTTTTTTAGAGGGCATTACAGTCTTCTCTGTTCTCTTCAGCTCAACTGTTGGCTGCATAAGTAAATTAAATGATCTGATCATTCAATTAGACATCTCTGCAATAAAAGCTCGTCTTAATTTTGCTGTAATCATTGCTGGAATTGTAATGAAAATGTTTGAAATGCTGCTAAAGATGAGTTGATAACAATAAAGTAATGTGGCTTTTACTCAGTTTTCTTGTCCTTTGATTAATTTTAGGAGGTTTTGTTCAAGAATTAAAAAAGAACAGGTACTTCTACTGAAGATTTGCCCTCTTTCTCTAGCCTACAGATAGGTTGAAATATGGTAAGCTTCCAAAATGAGTGGTTATGTTCTGTTAAAGCATTGGTTTTAATGGATTGCAAAAATAATGGCAAATTTGGGGATTTATTTATATCCCTTTCTGTGCTTGCCTGCAGCGTATTCCTTGGTGTTGGAGGCACTTCATTGTATTGCTCGTCAGACATGCGTGCATTTCGCGTTACAGCGGGGCCTCAGTAGTAGTGAGTGTAACTTGTTAAAGTGTTGATATTACAAGATAACCTCAAGCTCTTACGCCATGGCTTTTCTATGGTCTAAACTGAGTGTGTTGAATGTAGGTGGAAAAAAGAATGGAAAAATATCTGTACCCTATACATGTGAAATGGAAAAAAGAAAAAAATTACTCAAATACTTCACATTTTTTATTTCCCTACAACAACATTATCACTTTATTAATTTGATGTAACTGGCAAGTAAGTATAGATCACCAGTACAGGTCTTTATCAGGTTGATCTGCAGCTCCGCAGAGAGGGATTTGGGAGTCCAATTAACATGGACTGGACATGGACATGGTTAACAGCAGGTTAACCATGAGTCAGCAATGTGCTCTGGTGGCCAAGAAGGCCAATGGGATCCTGACTGCATCAGGAGGAGCGTTGCCAGCAGGTCGAGTGAGGGATCCTGCCCCTCTGCTCAGCTCTGGTGAGGCTGCACCTGGAGTATTGGGTGCAGTTCTGGGCTCCCCAGGACAAGAGGGACGTGGAGTTTCTAGAGAGGGTCCAGGGTAGGGCTGTGAAGATGATTAAGGGACTGGAGCATTTGTCGTATGAGGAAAGCGAGCTGGGCCTGTTTAGTCTGGAGAAGAGAAGGCTGAGAGGAGATTTGATCCACATGTTCAAGTACCTGAGGGGTGATTGTAGGGAGAATGGGGCCAGGCTCTTCTCTGGTGGCCAGTGACAGGACAAGTGGTAACGGGGGTAAGTTGAAACACAGGAAGTTGCGCCCCCACGTGAGGAAGATTTTCCTTCCTGTGAGGGTGACAGAGCCCTGGCACAGGCTGCCCAGAGAGGCTGTGGAGTCTCCTTCTCTGGAGATCTTCCAAACCCACCTGGATGCCACCCTGTGCTCTGGGGGTCCCTGCTGGAGCAGGGGGGCTGGACTAGATGATCTCTACAGGTCCCTTCCAACCTCAGCCACTCTGTGATTCATCTCTTTAAACTGTAGTTTTCACAGAGCTCTACGCGCTAGTCCTGAGACATGAATGTTTGCCCTAGATTCACAAGATAAGTTTTAATGTCAAGAAACACTCCTTTTTACCAAACTGTGAGAGTATCTATAAATAAAAATATCTCTTGAGAAACATAAATTCTTATTAGGGAAGTGGTTATAGTGGTGAATTTATTAGCTCTATAGCAATTATAGATTAAGAAATGAACTATGAAAGCATTTTTATGAATTGCTTTTTATCCAGAAGAGTTATGAGTCTCCTACCCCAAATAAATGGTAACGGACAGAAAAACCTGTATCCTTTGTATTTGAATGATTTGAATGATAAAGTAGTCACTGCTGAAATACTTTGCATAACTTTCTAAATTTAGAGTTTGGGTTAAAGCCAGTGGTTTGTGAGAAACAGACATCCTCTCAGGAGGAAATAGGAGCAATTGGGCTTTCTGCATCACATTATCCAGGAATGCCAATGTTGAGGTTTTCCCATGAAATACTGAGTTGAAAGCCTTGGATCACCCAGATTTCCAGGTAGATGGTTTAGCAGAAATGAACTACTTCCATAGCTGGGCTGCTGTCCCAGGGGATATCTACTCCTTCTAGCATCTTTCCAGAGGGCTGGAGTAACATGTATTCCAGCAAGTTGTTAGTCAGCTCCTTGAGGTTTTCTATTTCACACGGACACAGTTAGGAGGACGCGAGGAGGGCCATGTGCTCTGAGCCATACTTGATAAATACTTGATAAATAAAATATACTTGATATGTTAAATAACGTCTTACGGTGTCTCATGTCTCACAGTTCCCAGTCTTCCACCAAACACCAGGTTGCCATAGGAGCAAGTGCAGGAGAAGGAAGTCCCAGGGATGTCTACAGTTCCTCGTGGCTTGCAAGGAAATTGCGTCTGTTTTGTGTGGGGAGAATCACTTGCTCAGGCATGAAACATGTAGAGAAGGGGATATCTAGTGATTTGATGATTATGAAAATAACCTTTCAATAGGGAAAAAAAAAGGAGATCATCAGTTTTTATTTCTGGCTTCTTATTTTGCTCCTGACTGAATTTTGCTTTTTAAAAATTCTGTCCCAAGTAGGGGTTTCAATAAACCTCCTGGAATTTGGTCTTAATTATATCAAGAGTTATGTCATGGTATCATCCTAAACGAGAAAAATGAGGATTGGGACATACAAACAGTCCAGGAGGGACTTGGCTTAGTGTAATCGTCCTTGTGATTTATTTAAAATTTTCCTGCAGGCTCCTTACCCGAGCCCTGCAGAGTTCCCCATCCCATTGGGTATGCGACGCGAGAGCCTCTCTACAGGTGAGGGCGGCAGCTCAAGGATCCCTTCGGTGCCAAGGAGAAGGAGGAGCAGCAAAGACGACGCACAGAGATGCCAAATCCCGCAGGACTCCTAGTCTTGGGTCCTGCGTAAAAGGGCCTGGTGCTAACTGAGACCCTCCTGGAGACCCTTCCTCGAAGCCAGAGGACACGCAGGGCTGCACAAACGTGTGGGCTTATTGGGCTTTGAATGTTTCTAGAAAGGAGCCAAAACAAACAAATTGCTCGGATTTATTGCAGGAATGGAGTGGAATGTTAATGCCCAGATACAAAACCATGCGGTAGGAGATCGTGATCCCCCACACTGTGTATGTAANAGATCGTGATCCCCCACACTGTGTATGTAACAGTCCTTGAGAGCAAGCACGGGCTGCATGTGACATATTCTCTTGTTATAGAATGCATGTATATATATACACTCATACATAAGATTGAAAAGGCACTAGAGTTTCCAAAGTAAAACACAAAAATTTACACCTTAAATCCAAACGTGGAGCCTGAGGAGTCCGTTTAGGAAGACATATCGGAAGAGAAGCTTTCAAAATGGAACCTGGAAGCCCAGCTGCCATTTGTACCTTCAAAATCTCCCTTAAAACGCTGGCCAGGGGTCGAAGACTGTCTGTAGTATTAACTTAACGAACCTATGAGGAAATGTAAAGTACTGGTGCAGCAAATGATGGAGTATTAGGCTTCATGCGAAGTAACATAAATCACATATATAATACTGGGCAGCTTATTACAACTCCTGACACTCCTGTTTGTGCTGGTCTTATAGTCATGAAAAGGAAAACAGGTTTGTGTAATGCCAGGAACCTAAACAGGCTCCTGTGTGAGCCAGCTCCCCAAAATCCTGGAGCTCTCTGTGAAGTAAATCACCACTCCAGCTGAGGGAGCGTGACCAAGTCTCAGGGATGGCCTTATGTTCACTTCTGCCACTTCTTATCTCTTGGAAAAACTCACTGGAGAACGATATGATATGAAGTAAACTTGGTGAGACAAATCTGGGGTTGTGTCTACACGTGCAGAACAGAAACTGGCTATAAAATTGTCTTATGGCTGGATGGATCTTTAGTGATGTTGACTTTTGTGATTTCCTTGCCTTACCTTTGGATTATAGGCTGCAAGTGCAGCATGCAGTGCAGCCACGCTTTTGCAGGCCATGATTTCGGCAGTTTTAAGAAAGGTTGACTGTTTTTACATTACATCTATTTACATATGAAATTAAAAGCAAAAACCAGCAATGTTCGAGCAATCTGAATATCTGTGCCTTGTGTCTAGCACAGTGAACAGAGCCACAGACCAGCTGCTCCAGAGCAGATGCCATCTGAGAGGAGCCATTTGCCGCTTCAACAGCACCCACTCTGGAGGAAACAACCGGGTTCCTGTGCATGGAAGAGCTTTGTAAGTATGCGCAGAAGTGTGCAGTTGTTTAAAAGTCTGCCACCCACCACCGTAGTTTGGCCAGATGGATAAGGCAGGGAGCATATGATGGCAGACTCCCTGATCAACCCAACTTTGACTCTGTTCAGCAAATTCTTATTTTCCTGAAATGCACGTTTGCTGCTTCTACGCTGCAGATTGTCTCTTTCCTGTACAGAACAGTCATGCTGGCTGGCTGCTCTGCAGAGGTGTGATGGAGAGCTGGGAGGTGAGTAAATGCTGAGTGCCCTCAGCTCCCACTGTGCCTCCCTGCTCTCACCCTGGGAGCCCCAGAGCAGCGGGATGCTGGGGCAGTGGGTGCAGCATCGAAGCAGAAACTCCTTTTGCTTCATTCCAAACTTTCAGCACAGTGTCTTTAGTTACTCGCATATAAAGTCTTTACAGCTGTTTTGTCACCAGTTGAGCAACATTCTATTCTGTTTCCACTAAAAATGGACCAGCCTCCTCCTGGAAGAGAGTGTAGTTATCACTGGCTTTAGTAGGAGCAGTAATTTACAACCAGCTGCAGCTCCGTGTTCCTAACCAGTGACACCTGGACAGCCTTAGGGAGAAGCAGCCTGTTCTGCAGTAGAGGGCAGGGGAGGGGGTTGTGTAGCTGTTTGTCTTCAGTGGAACATCCTATAGGAAACCCTCTTCCCTCTCCCCAAAAAGCTCAAGAGCAAAACTCCCACTGACCCACATAAGAAAATCCGAGGAGAGCTCCAGTGATTTGGTTATCACTGAGGAAAACCCAACTCTTGTGCAGCCTGAGTGGGTTCCGCAGTGAGCGTAGGCTGTATGGGATTTGACAAGGATAGTCGCAACAGCTGGAAGGGTTTCTTGGCTTTGGGGTGTGCTCAGGACAGAGCTCAGTCCTCAAACACAGTCCACTGGCACAGCTAGTGCTGCACGGTGGAGGCAGCTCCAGCCAGCACAACGGTGCCAGCGCGGTCCCTGCTGTGGGACAGGCTGGGCTCCTGGTGCCCCTTTCCTCCTGCAAGGAGACGTGTGTCTGCCCAGCCTCTGTGTTGGCAGGGACTCAAGGTGCTAGGTCTGCTGACGCCAGAAATGCTTGCGTGCACTCAAGTGCCTAGGGAGTGAGGATGTCAGGGTCACAAAATGCGGGGTGCACAGTGGATAAGCAACTGGCAATTACTGTCGCTTGTTAAAATAGATTGCAGTGGCCTGTGAGGCACCAGAAGGAACATAGCACAGCTTTAAGTAGAAAATGTTAGACTGTATATCCTATATTTAGCTCAAATGTGAAACTTGCACAGAGATATTTATGCCACAGATGAGAGATATATAGTAAAAAAAAGAAAGTCCGAAAGCAATCAATTTTTCTTCCAATTAAAACATTTCCCATTTCTTTCTGTTAGCCTGCGAGACTGTACTTTTCATATATAATGACATAGCGCTCCGTGAACACAGAAGTTACACATGTTTATGAAAAAATGGACCAGTATATCAAATTAAATAGGATGTAAGCCCCAGGGAATATTATCCTGGAGTATTTGTCAATGGCGTGGGTGTCGATGCGCATGCTGACGTAGCGCTGGTTTTTCCTCCTGCTGGAGCCCCTTTCCGAGCCCAGCGCCAGCTGCACCATCATCCTGTCCTGCTTGTCGCCGTTCTCGGACACGTAGTGGCCCAACTCGCCCACGTCGCCGTCGTTGTAGCTGCCGTCCACCATCATGGGCCGCGGCTGCGGGAGGCTGCACGCACACGGGAGCTGCGGACACGGCTATGAGTTACGTACATATACATATAAGTACTGACATATAGATTTGTGCAAGGAGCAGCTGTGCTCTAGTGTGGCCCTGGTTAGAGTGAAAAGTTCATTTGACTAAAGGACAGATTCCAGGATGTAAGTAAAGGTTGGGTCAGGACCTTGAAGCTGAGGAAGCCAGAAAAAGGGCACAGGGAAGCTTCAAGATGGGGTGCATTTGGCTTGTCCAACTCACAGAGCTGAGGCAGAGAGTTGGGGTGGTTATAATTTTCTGTATATAATTTACCTAAAAGACAAAAAGGGGGAACTCTAGGCCCTTATGTATAATTCTAGGGGATTAATTCTTATGTATAAGTCTGGGGAAAACTGAGAGAAATCTGCCTTATTAACTGACTCTATATGCACTATCTATCTGGTGCAATTCACAGGTTTGTATTTGTATCCTCAAAATAACAAAATATTTACAGGTAAAATACTAAAACTTATTCCATCTATACAGGCAGCAAAGGGCTGTACGTGCAGAAACGCAGCTGCATACTGTAGCTGCAAACTTTAGGTAGTTCCCAGACATTTGATGCACTTTTTTTCCCAGTGGCAAAGACCAGCACTGGAGATTGAAAACCTCACCTTGTCCCGGAGTTTCCTCTCCTTCCGTTCCTGCACTGTAGTCAGGTAATTCACGGCCGCGTATTCCAGCACGGAGAGGAAGACAAACACGAAGCTGACCCACAGGTAAATGTCCACGGCTTTGATGTAGGAGACCCGGGGCATGGAGGCGTTCACTCCCGTGATGATGGTGGACATGGTCAGCACGGTGGTTATCCCTGGGAACGCACCACAAGAGAGGGCCCGTGAGGCAGGTTCTAGCACGCCCGCACGCACCGCTGCCTGGTGAGGCCAGGCGCCAACGTGGGCGCTCGTGGAGGAGCTGCCTCCCTGTGGCACCTGCAGGCTGCTCCCAGCAGAGGATCCCATGCACCCTGTGTGCCAGCGATCCCCTACCTGCAGCGATCCCCCACCTGCCCTTGGGGACAGGATCCCCAAGTTCCTCTCTTGTTAGAGAAGGAACTAGTGGGGCCCAGCGAGGGGAAATCCTGTCCTGGTTTGTCCCATAGGTGAGTGTAACAAACACACCAACAAGGGCAGGGGTCTTTATAGTTCGGTGTCATACTATCTCTGAGGGAGGCTATCTGAGATTAATTATTTCACATTAATAATCCATTCAAAAGTTGAAATGACGTATATGTGCATAAAGGCCTGAACTCTCAACAACATCTAAGTGCCTAGCTGCTCCTAAAGGCAGTGCTATGTCTCTTGGTGAGCCTCGGCCCAGGCATTTGTGCTGCTGTCCAGTGGTTTCCCAAGGCACTGGATATTGCTTCTGAGCATGGACATGGGTGTGCCCCATTGCCACCCCTGACACGAAAATGCTCACCCCTATATGTATGTTCAGTCCTGAAGAACATAATTCTAAGAATAAATAAAATCCTGAAATGTGTTCCTTCCAGTAAATGGAAGGAAACTTGGGCCCAAAGGCTGTAAAAACACAAGTGCTGCTTCATTAAGGACAAAACATCCACTTTAAAAGGAGATTGACATCCACAGCACAGTTCTGCTCCTATGGCAAATCCCCTGATGCCTGGCCTCGCCTGTCTGAAGGCCAATGCAGAAGTGGAAGCTAAATCTCCCATGCTGCAGTAAGTCTTATTTAACAACTTGAACAACACAGCTCCACTTACGGTGTTACCCCCACCTGCACTGCTCTAGAAAAATTTGATAAAGTGAAGGTCTGCTAATGTTGCTAAGATTGATTTTCACATTCTTGCTCACTAAGGTTTCTGAAGGATATTGAGACTCCAGTTCTGTATGAGCTATGTATCTGTTAAAAGCAATAAAAGCAGAGCTTGGCATTTGCTCCCTGTTTTGTCTTGATAGTCAGGGCCTTGCCTGGGACCATCTCTTCAGTCTGCTCCTACAGGATCATTTTTACCTAAAGGGACTCGGGCAGGCACCGCTCGGCGGTCGATCCAGAAGGACACCCAGGAGAGCATGACCATGAGAGTGGCAGGGAAGTAGGTCTGGAGCAGGAAGAAGAAGATGTGTCGGCGCAAGGTGAAGTTTATGTAGAGACGGTTGTACCACCCTGTGTAAGCGAGAAGAAAGCAGAGACATCACACCAAATACAAACTCCTTTCAGGCAGGATGCATCAGTGAAACAGTGCCACATTTGGTCTGTGGAAAACACAAGGAACGACCCCAAATGTTGCAGTTTACAGAAAGGAATCTTTATCGAGCTAACTACTGTAGTATAACTATCTCTCAGGACCTGATCTTCCAAAAAAGAAAACATAACCTGTGCACCCAGGGCATTTAACTCACACTGAGGCCTAGTGTAATCTTGAGGAGGAAAAGCCTTTCTGGATTATCTAACCATAGAGGTTCAGTGCGTTTGGAATCAGGCCCTCCCCATTCCAGAAGAGAAATACCCAATTAACTGA
This sequence comes from Crypturellus undulatus, assembly GCA_013389825.1. Taxonomy (NCBI): domain Eukaryota; kingdom Metazoa; phylum Chordata; class Aves; order Tinamiformes; family Tinamidae; genus Crypturellus; species Crypturellus undulatus. The sequence continues at coordinate 248,195 of VWPW01022602.1, forward strand.
GAGCAGGGATTCTGAAGCAGCTTTCCTTTGGCAAGTGCTACTCAACTTTGGGGAATCCTCTATGCAAGCCAGTTCTTAGAGGACTTTGGGTAGTTGAGCGTGCAAAGGTCTTAGAAAATCAGAGTC
>VWPW01022603.1:0-23497 GCA_013389825.1 Crypturellus undulatus
CACCAAAAGCTCCACAGGAACTTAAGACAAAAAATCCTGACAGTGAGGGTGCCAGAGCACTGGAACAGGCTGCCCAGAGAGGTTGTGGAGTCTCCTTCTCTGGAGATCTTCAAGACCCGCTTGGATGCCACCCTGTGCCACGTGCTCTGGGTGGCCCTGCGTGTGCAGGGGGGTTGGACTAGATGATCTCTAGAGGTCCCTTCCAACCTTAGGCATTCTGTGATTCTATGAATACAGAAGCCAGTAGACATATCTTAACTCTACAATTATTTTGAGCCTGGCAGCAGAGGAAATATGCAAATACAAGAACACAGACTGCTTATTCCAGGTGTAATACATTTGCTGCAGACACTGAGAAAGTCACTCATGTCCTTGTGAAGAGTTCCTCTTTAAAATAAATACTAAATAAAATACAATAAACCAAACTTTTGATTTTGCTTCAGCAAGTTGTACAGTTAAAGACTTACGTATTGAAAATGAAGTGAGTTCTGCCAGGTCTCCAGATGGAGATGCTAGAACCTATGAAGTCTACCAGCCAAGAGTTATTATAGAGAATCCCTTAGAAAGCACCACAGCCTGGAAAACTGCAAGGATTTCAACCATATATCAGATATCATGATAAAAATCTGTAGAGACTTCTTGGAGGAAAAAAATAATATATATATATATATATATATATAATATATAATATATATATATAGTGCCTCTTTCCTAAATAACAGTTTTAAAAAGGAAAAAATGTGCAGTTGCAGCAAACATACTAAGAAACCGTTTGATATCTGGATGACTGACTGAAGTAATAAGTCAGAAGAGATGGGAGTGCAGTCCAGTTTGTCACTGTAGACAGTAAACACAGTTACTTAGACTTCTCTTTTTATGCTGTTGAGAAGAAAAAGCTCTACTTGCAGTGTTGAAGCTGTATGTGACTTTACAATCAAAAACAATCCAGTAATTTCACTGCTTTCTCACACCAAATCCCTTTACTGAAGCTCTTCCTTCTCAAATATATTTCATAAGGAAACTAGAGGAAAAAGTATTTTAGTTAAAGCCTTGTTGACCTCAGTTTTAACTAAAGAGTAATGAACACCTGAAACTACTTTGGAAATGCTTCTGCCAAACAAGTATTCCTAAATCAGAGACAAGTTGGAAGATGAGAATACATGGAATATAAAAACAAATCCCCATCACAAGAAAGGACACTCATCGATACTCTGCAGTTCGAGCAGAGAAGAGTTAAATACACCTTGAGACCCACCTTTCACCTTCCTCCTTCACGTGTGGACTGAGACACCCGTGACTCAACATAGTTCATACTCTGGCCACCACCAATTCACTTACTACAGTTATTTCTCCAAAATCAGATCTGCCAGGGTCTTTCAGAGGCAATGGGCACGGAAATGGCAAAGAACTATGTTGTTTTTATCCATCACCCCTTTTTAAATATAAAACTTTGCTATTTAATGACTTAATAAAAAAAAAAAACAAAACAGAAGAAAACTCTTAAATAAATCTAAATCTCTTAAGCCAAGTAATGCCATTGGGCACTGTCATAGTATAAGATGAAAAAGTACAATAATAAGTTTAAATGGACACAAAAGAAGTATTACCTCTCTGCTCAAAATCCAGCGGACTCCAATGGATTTAGATCCTAGTTACCCAGGGACACACGAGCCAATGCTACAGGACTGGCTCCACTTGGCCCTCCCTGCTTATCATTTTACACAACATTTTCATCTTGATGTTCAATCACTCTTTATGATCCTTCTTAATTAAACACCTATGATGTCACCCTTAATTGTTTCCCTTCTCCCATAATATATGAAAGCCAGTTATTGCTAGTCTCCTCTTTTCTTCTGTCTTGCACTTTTATATGTGCCTTTGTAACATGGCATTTTTAACTTCTCTAATTGCTAACTACGCACAGCATCTGCAAGAACATCGTTTTCCCCTCCACTTTTCGCTCCATTCTGATGCTTCCTGACGCGTTTAACCTTGAAGCCTGAAGGAGCTGACTCCGAGGGGGCCAGGCCGGAGGAGCTGGAGCGCCAGGGCCTGACAGGGCTGCTTGTGACGAGGGGGGTGTGCGGAGCCAGCCGGCTGCAGCAATGCTCTTGCCCAGGCATAACAACAAGTATGTACTCCTAAATCCACCCCATCAGGTGCGTGCTTCCCGAATCCGCCCAGCTGCAGCAGGGAAGCTGCACAGGGAGAGCGCAGCTGGGGCCATCACCGCTCACGGCACCTCAGGCACTGGCAGCCGCAGTGCTGAGGCCTCCTCAGCACAGAGGAGCTGAGAGGTAGCGCTCCTCCCCATTAGGGACATCCTGCTCTCTTTTTAATAAAATGAAGAAATCAAAATGATTCAAGTATGCATTTTTTTTTTTTCAAATGAGAACCTTGCAGCCTTTTTAGCAAATTCATTAAAAAAGGCAAAAATCACCCCTGCCATGCTCAGTCTATTCAGCAGCACATCCTCTGCTGCCACAGGAAGCAGGGGGGCAGGAAAAGAGCAGGCCACTCTTTCTGGGTTAAGACAAGATGAAAAAAATCTTAATGCCTACACAGTCTTGAACTTCACATTTTTATCCCTACATCTACATCCTACATCTCACTCTATATATTTCAGATAAAAATTTTCAGATCAAATTAAAGGCAGCTTGATTTTCCCCATGATTCAAAAGCATTTTTAAGCTACTCTGACTTTGAAAGACATGCATACAGAAATAGGGCAGAAAAATGACAGCAGCTCAGCCTGTACCTTAACAGAAGCACGTTTTCAAGCAGAGCTAGAGCAGTAGTTAATGCAGAGTCACACGTTATGGTCCGGGCCAACCAGGACATAGACTCCCAGCAGGGCATCCACCCTCCATGCTCAGCTCTGGTCTCACTACTTCAACGTGTAGTGAGCGCTGCATAAGCTGCAGTCTTCTCGTAGCTGAGATGCTGATCACAGGTGACCATAAATCCACATTTACTGCATACCAATACAACATCAACATGGCTTAAATCTTTAGATAACAGATCCCAATATTTGCATTGTATATACAGATGTATACAGAGGTTTTAAAGACCACATGCACCAGAGAGCAACACAGAGAGAGTGATCTAAGAGTGTGCAAAGGAGCGGGGTATGGCACATCGGAGAAGCAGATAAAACACCTGTATCGTGTGGAGGCTGGGGACAACACCTGCAGAAAGCAAGGGCATAAATTCCACTGCAAAGGGCATAAATTCCATTCCTCCGTAGTCTGACGATCCTTATGCTATCTGAAGGTGATGTGAGGCAATGTCGCAGCAACGTCTCTTCTTTGGGAGATGCTTTGCAAGTATATCTGTATATATGTATATCTATATAGATAGATATAGATATATAGATATATCTGTTTGCGGGAGCTTAACATTTCCTGACTGCATTGCTGAAATTCTGGCATATGGGAACAGTGAAGAACTGTAGCTATTGCTATATTGATGAGCTGACCTTTGCAATATGGCTCTCGGGCAGAATTTGGCTACAAGGCTGTTAAAGTTGCTTAGCAGCACATAGGAGGGCTTTCCTTCTGACGCTTCATATGACCAAACCTCGTAAGTCACAACGAGTTACGTCTCTTTTGACGCAGATACACCTCCAAATATTTTAACACAGTAAAAAAAAATAGTGGGGAAACTGGCACCATCTACCCTCTACCACCCTCTTTTGTTCGTTCCTGACAGTCTCCCTAGAATTGTTACCACCAGCTCAGTTTTCATAACTGCGACAGTGTGAGCCATACAAGACACAAGGTATTAGCTAGCCATTCATAAAGCACTGAGACGCTTAACCCTGTCCTGAGGGGATCTATGCAATACACCAATAAAGCCAATGGAGCATATTTACATTTTAGCTGACCTTTATTATCAACACTGATACTTTTCAGCACACACACAAAAAAAAAAAGAGCACAAAGGAAGCAAGTCTCAGAGGCATTGACCTCGAAAGCCACAGCAGCTATCAGGTAAATAGGGCTAGAGAATAGCAATGCATTAAGGTTCGCCCTTGATGTTCTGTGAAGCTTTAAAGCACTAAACTTCTTAACAGTTTGATGAGAACTGAGCAGCATTTTCCCCTCATTGCATAAGGCCCTCACTAGACAGTTTCTCATTTAATGTCCTATTAATGTCCTGTAGTATTCACATTTTACTGCATGAGATTTCCAAAGACAAACAGAATGACTGGATAGTTCACAGAAATCTACCTCAAACAGGACACGTGTCACTGTACCCAACACAAGCAGTTAGTCTATGTGGCTGCCCCAAGTTCTGCAGACCAATTCCTAACCAGTAACTTGATTTGCAAAGGTAGGTTTGCTACTTCTCATGCCAGGTTGTTAACAGTCTCCACATAGAGACTTAGCTCAGTAAGTCGCACACACACATACCTCAGTAAAGAGGCCTCGATGTGTAGTTACACTATCAACACACAAACTTTCTTCTACCACTGATTTGTGATTCAGAGATTTTATCCCCCAGTTGTATTTTGCTTGGGTCTAGACCTTATATGGACAATCTGACCCACTATCTTTCAGCGGTTCTCACATACCAAGCATAAGGAGTCTATGGAAGATATTAATTATAAACAACTAAAAGCTAGATTCTGTACCAAGCTTATAACTCAAGAAACAAAAATGAAAATATAACCAAAAACAAGCCCATAAGCTTTGGTTATAGAAAAGCCTCAACCATCCCATCACCAAATCTTCAGCTTAGAAATAGGATACCATTTCTGCTTCAGTGTGCTTTATATTTACTTCAAATGTACAGTCTTAGTGGGATGGATATGTACAGGCTGATCAGGAATAGCAGACCTGGAAGGTTAAAACTGTGCATTATTCAAGACAGCACCTGGAAGTCCTAGAGCTCTGCTAAGGATTGATGATGAGTCATGACATTGGTCTGCCCTCTAATCCTAAACCATGCAATGTGAGCAGTGCTGTTGTAGTCAGAAAAGACTTTTGGGCATCCATCTCAGCAGCAAAAGCAATACTAGGGAAAAGGGGGGCATGCTGGCAAGTGAGACATGGGTCCTGTGGCAAAGGACCCATGGAAAAGGTAGAGTTACTAAATACCTTATTCGCTTCAGTTTTCACTGGTAAGGTTGGCCCTCAGGAAAGCCAGGCCTCTGAGGCCAGGGAGAAATCTGGAGGAAAAAAAGAGGAAAAAAAACAAACAAATACCACACTACTACTTACCCTCAAAAGAAGAGGGCCAATTAAGAGAATATCTATACAAATTGAACTTGATGAGATATAACTAGGAGAACAGATGGAGCTGGCTGTTGTCACTGCAAGGCCACTCTCAATATCTTGGAAAGGTCATAGCAAATGAGGAAGGTCCAGAGGACTGAAAGAGAGCACATCTCATTCCCATTTTCAAGGAGGAGGATCCAGGGAACTACAGGTTAGTTAGTCTTCCTGAGAAGGTGATGCAGCAAACCCATATGAAAACCATTTCCAAACATATAAAGGGCAAGAAAGTGTTTGGGAGTAGTCAGCATGGAATTACAAAGGGGAAGTAATTCTTAGTGAACCCGATTTCCTTCCATGATTAGGAGAATGACTTAGAAGAATGATGGGAGTGCATTGAATTATGTTTATCTTGACTTTTGCCCTTCTTTCAACACTGTTTTGCATCACATTCTCATAGACAAGCTGATGAAGTACAGACCTCAGAAGCAATCAGTGAGATGGGATGAAAATGGCTGAACTGCTGGGCTCAAAGGATTTTGAACTGCAGCATGAAGTGCAGGTGGAAGTCGATCACTAGTTCTGTATTCCCAGGACTGATAGTAAGGTGGATTCTGTTAAAGACCTCAGTGAACCTCACACATTTACTTCAACAGGCTGAAGAAATAGACCAACAGAAACCTCAAATTCAGCAAAATCCTGCGCCTAGCAAAAAATAACCCCATGAACATGTACAGGTTGAGAGCCAACCACCAAGGAGGCAGATTAACAGAAAAGGAGCTGGGGGTTCTGATGGTCAACAGGTTGAACATTAGCCATCAATGCACCTGTTCAGAAGGAAGGCCAAAAGTATCCCAGGCTGCACTAGAAAGAGTCTTGCCAGCAAGTCTATGGAGATGATTCCCACTCAACCCCACCACTGCAACCCCACCACTGAGCACTGCTGGGCCCACATCTGGATTGCTGTGTCCAGTTCCAGGCTCCGCAGTAGAAGAGAGACATGAACTTACTGCACCAAATCCAGCAAAGGACTATAAAGATGATTAAAGGTTTGGAGCCTCGAGAAGAGAAGGTTCAGGGAGAACATAAATCAATGTACACATACGCTGCAAGGGAGATCAAAGACACTGAGTCAGGCTCTTCTCAGTGGTGCCAACTGACAGGATAAGAATAAATGAGTACAAACAAATACAAGAAATTCTACTTATAAGTAATGATTTTTTTTTTAAAAATAACACTGAAGGTGGTCAAAGGCTAGAACAGGCTGCCCAGACAGACGGTGGAGTCATCACCACTGGATATATTCATGACCTCCAAGCAGCTTGTTCTAATTGACCCTGTTTGGAACAGGGGGGCTGACCTAGAAGGCCTCCAAATGTCCTTTCAGACCTCAACAATTCTTTTACATAATAAATATAACAGAATTCTTTATATAAGAAGTGATGGGGGCACTGTTTTTGAATGTACCGAGAATAAAACAAAACAGAAATACTGAATCCAAGAGTAGAAACAAAGAGGCAGAAGAACATAGCAAGGAGAAGTCTCCTTCCCCAAACATTTTAACTAAGCAAAGAGAATAGGACACTTTCAAGCAATGCAGGTTGATTAATCAGAGACAATCAAACTGAAATATCTGCGACTTGAAAGTTTGCAATTCCTTTTCAATCAGCAAGTAACATATTCCATCTCAGATAAACATGCAGACCCAGCTGAGGTTCCATTACAGATGATAACCAGTCTGCTATAATTTAGCACAAGTTGTAGCATTCTAAGCCCACTAATCCTGAGCACAGCCTGGCTATTGTCTTCCCAGTGCTCAATGGCTTCTCTTTGCAATATGCTCAGTCTGAAACGTTTCTTTGGAACAGGGCATTTTATCAGCCAAGAACACCAATCTTAGATGACTTAGTTGTGCTATGCATTGTACAAAACACTCAAAAGATAAGGACTCCACCCTGTGCACGACATAGAAAACAGCTAACACAAAGGGAAAAAATGACAACACATTAGCTATAACAAGACGTGGTGATTCCAGCCCAAGCTGAAAAGCCATCTCTGCAGTGCACTACTGCAGACACGTGATTACAGCAAGAGGCAGGGGCTCCTTAAAAAAAAACATCTACTGAGCGAAGCTAGTTCAACAAAAGGGCACGGAGATGCTCGGGTGCTTGTAATATATGTCCTGCACAGGCCCTGAACTGGCCCTGTTCAGCCTGGAGAAATTTCGGCAACTTAACAGCAGCTCTTCGCCTTGTGCAGAACGGGAAAACAAGAGCCACTTGGCCTAAATCAAAATGAGAGGTTCTAATAGGATATAAGGAACAATTTTGTAGCCTGAACACAGTCAAGCAGTGGAATGAGCTCTCCAGGGAGGCTTTGCAGTCTCCACTTGTAGAGGTTTTCAGGTCTCAACTGTACTGAGCAACTTGGTCTGATCTCAGAGCTAACTCTGTTTTCCCCAGAAGGTTGAGTTAGACACCCTCTGAGGTCCCTTAAATCTGAAGGGCTCCAGTTCAGCATTTCATCAGCTTTCCATATTTAGGACTCTCTTCAATCTCATGACCATCCTGCAATACGTCTGTTTCCCTCCTTTTTTTTTCTGACATAGTTGTATTTTGCTTCACATACAAAGGCCTTCCATTTGAACATCGGTTAACACGGAACAGTTTCTGAGCAACACAGGCTATTGATAGAAGAGAAAAAAAAAATCATCAATTACATGGTGGTTTTCCACCACACAAGTGATGCCAGGCACTTCATTTAAAACCTTATTGGAAGGTACTTGATGACAATGTCAGAAGTTGCATATCACAATTACAATTTCTAAAGAACAATAAGTGTAAACTACAAAGAACACTTAGAGAACCATCATTTTTTATATTTCTTCCCTGAAACTACAAAAAAAATTCTCTGTACAGTCTTGTGCCAAGAAAAAAAACACTCAGGGGAAAATTTAGACAGATCATGCAACTCTGCTTCCTGCACTCCGCTTCCTTATTTTATGGCTCATCATGCAGTTCCACCAATGATTTCCCCTACATAGATGTTTTTTGCTACAGCAAAGGCAATTGAAACCAGTGAAGTCAATGGCATGTACTGTCTTTGAAACTAAGCAGTCCTGAGTATCACCAGCAATATTATTTCCAATATTCTTACTGAAGAGTTTTTTGCTGAAAGAAATAAATATCTATTGGGTGAGGAGAAAAGGAAGAAGAGAGAAAAAAAGAAAAAAAAAAAAAAAGAGTAATGCACTAGACAGACACAACTCATTGCAAACAGTGTTTCAAATTAGCAGATTTTAAATACACACATACAAACACTGCTACTTTTCTCTTTAATCCAAGAGAAGACTGCATTTCCTGGTTTTACAAAAATAAGTTATTTATTCAACTTCATCACCATTACACAGTCATTAACACAATGACATTACACACCATTAACATAATGAAATGGAGGGGGGTGTATACATATATATACACACACACAGATATACATAGGGGTGCAGGTCTGCATCTAAAATGCCAGATCGCAGTCTTCTACAGCTGCACTTTCTTTTGCCCTCTTGTGGCTTTGTGTGTCACTACGTTATTAAAATCTGGAACCTAGTTTTGCAGAAGCTGAAGAACATGTCTGCACTGGGACACTAAATTGTTTTAGAGGCACAAAGCAATTTTGATCAAGATACTCAGATCTTAAGGGAAACAAGAGCCAAGCACAAATATGGAAGAAAACAGCAGTGTAAAAACTTATTGGTGAAGTTAATTTAAGGGTTTTGCCTGGCTATTTCTAAAGGCACTGTTTTCCTTACCTCACTTTCAACATAGATTCTATTGCAATGGAAACAGCCCAACTTCAAGCCTTAATTTATGCTCAAGAGAAATTTTGGTTTTAAATTCCTCTTTCCCTCTTCTCAGTAGATTTAAAGCAAAGATCAACCTGAAATGCCAAACTTGAGAAGAACGGCCATTCCACTGTGAGTTCTCACAGCAGCAGCATTACTAACACAGGGCAAAGCCCAAGTCCCCTTAGGCTGCTGCATCTCACTGACTCATCAGGTACCAAAACCAGCTCGCACTAACAGACAAGACAGTTGTGTCATTCCTTGTTTTCTCCCCTCTGCTTTCTTTCCACCAGAATTGATACTTCTTAGGTCTGAGCAGAGTTTTAACTCTGCACAGGCTAACGTTACCATGATAATCAGTTTTGTCTTGCTGAATTTCCCCTACCTCCCCTTGCCTTCTCATGCACTTCGGAAGATAAGCAGTAGCAGTATCTCAGCAGCATTTCATGCATTTCCCCTTTACGCCCAAACAAAGCAGAAATGGACAGCATATATCACTGGGTTTGGTGATAAACAATATTTTTAAAAGTGACATATTAAAACAAGAAAGACACAGAATGAAGACCTATGTGAATTAATTTACACTATTAGAGAAATTCTTACTTTAGCCAATATTTAAGTGATCTTATTACTGCATCGAGATGGACTGTTGTAGTCTTACTTTTGGAGGAGCATCAGATGAATATACTCCAAAAGGTTTACTTAAAAAAAAAGTCTATTTAAGTCAAAAAAATTCTTCCTCCAAATTTCTTATTCAAGTATTATTCTTCTCTACCAAATTTCACCACTTCTGAACCTTCACAAAAGAGCTACTAATAATGGCTAAATATCGCATTTCTTCATGCTCCCAGTTTCAACAATAAAAAGTTGCCAGAATTACTGTGTTTAGATATGAGAGACAGTTACAATACAAATATATATGACTATTTCCAATAGCATCTCATTTGATGAATACTTCAATGAAGAAAAAAGTTAGTCTTTTTAAAAAGCAAAGCAAAACAAATGTAGTATATAAAAAAGAGTGCCTAAAAGGATCTTAAAAGGTTTTGACTGTTTAACTTGGTAGCATTATGAGTTGCAATAGGTTGTTTACTGAACTCAATATTTTTTAGTAGAAGCCCATGCTGTATGCTTTCTGCTCCACATTTTGCTATTTGGAGGCATCAATAATCATTTAAGAAACATATCTTGGTTTTTTGGAATATTTATGGCTGATGATTCTAAATGAAGATGCATAAAGTTCAAACAATAAAGTTTAATATTCATAAATTTGGTAAAGCAAATCAAATCTAGAACAAAAAGCAGCTAGAATAATAAACATGCATATGAATTAATATGTACAATTATGGTCATCAGATATCTCACAAATGGGAAGTGTTTGGATAGAAGTCCATTTCCAGCAAACCTATTTGACAAGTTCTCTCTCAGCAAAGAGCTGGCTGCCTATCTAGCCCACACTCCCGAAGCTTCCCTGCAAGGATGTTATGAGAGACGGTGCCAAAAGTCTTGCTGAAATCAAGGTAGACAACATCCACTGCTCTCCCCTCATCTACCCAGCTAGTCACTCCATCATAGAAGGCTGTCAGGTTGGATATCCATGCTTACTAACCACCTTGCGCTTAGAAGCAATATCCAGACAGAGCTGCTCCAGCACCTTTCCAGGCACTGGGTAAGGCTGAGTGGTCTGCAATTTCCTGGCTCCTCTTCTTGCCCTTTTTAAGACTGGAGTGACATTTGCTTTCAGAAGTCAGTCAGTCATTCACCATCAGGTACCTCTCCTGATCTCCATGACTTGCAAAGACGATTCAGAGTGGCCATGTAGTAAGACCGGTCAGAACCCTCAGTGGATCCCATTAGGGCTCATGGACTTGCGTACATCAAATCTGCCCAAGGGATCCCTAACCTGATCGCCTTCCACCAAGGGAGAGTCCTTTTTCCTTCAAGCTTTCTCCCTGCTCCCCAGGGCCTATGATTCCTGGAGATCAGTCCTACTCATGAAGACTGAGGCAAAGAGGGCATCTAGTATCTCAGCTTTTCCTGTGTCACCAGGGCCCATACCCTATTTACCAGCAGGCCCACATTTCACATAGTCCTCCTTTTGATACCTCTATAACTCTATGAAAACAAAGATTGAAGGCTAAAATATAAGGTCAATTTCATTTGCCATCCGCCTGATGAAAAGTATTTTTTTTTGCTGCTCTCTGCAATTTGAACTTAAGAGTAAACTTACAAGATAATCTAAGGCTATCAGGTATACCAAGATTTTCAAGATTTTTGGAAAAATGTTTATATTGAGAGAAATATTACTTTAAAATATCTACACATAACTAGCTTTTAAACTTCAGAACATTAAAAAGTATTTTAATACTTAAAGTGAGAAGTGATTAGAAAGCACTTACTTTTATTGTAGCATGTTGCTAGTACACCTTTATCTGCAGGACTGGTACTAAGGTGCCAAATTTCACCCACTTGATGAAGGAGAACATTTTTATTTATAATGTTATTTTCATCATCAAAATCTATGATGTGAATCTGCAAATAAAATAAAAGAGAACATTAAGGCTTCAAATGTTTTCCTGTGGGTCTTAATTATACACAGTGATTGCACAGAACAATTTAATGAGAATTTTATAACTCATATCTACCTTAATTAATTGTTATACTAACAATTTAGTGTACCATTAATTTCATGCAGGATATATTTCTCCAGAAAAGAAATTTCCATATTTAAAGGAAATCCCATGTATACTCTTCTCAATGTTGCAACTTAAAAGTTTTAACTGTGATATGAAAATTACTTTCAAAGTAAATAAACTACTTGCATTAGTTTAATTCAATACTTCTCACACTAATTTTAAATGCCCGCACCAATTCTATATCCAAATTATCCGATTTAAACAGTTTCAAAGAGCTGGGATGGGAAAGAACTGTTATCTGAAGCTAAGACAGATGATACTTAGTGAGAAGGCTTTTGATCATTTGTTTTTGAGGAGAGTTAGTGGTTTTCTTGTTTCAAGGAGTTCACCTCACGGGTCACATACAAAACTAAACCAAATACTAAAGCATCTGGAAACCTAATGAAAAATAAAATAAAAGCGAAAGACGAAGAAACACCTAATATTTTTAATTGATCTACCTTCCCTTCCCTGTATTTTACAGTATTTTTTCTACATATACATTTCTACATGAAACAACCAACTATACTTATGGGACTAATTCCAATAAGCTTAACAATGAACAAAAAAAATCTAGAAGACCTACAACTTTCAGTGAACTGTATCCTCATTAAAAGTTCATTAGCAAAGTTCCACGAGCAATGAAAAGAAAAACAAAGACATCCCAACATTAGCAACTGAATTACTTCACTTCATTACTTCATTTTTTTAAATGGCTGTATATTGAATTGGTGTGTTACCTTTTCCTCTTTCCTCCAAATGAGGCCATCAGCAATTGCTTCCACAATTTTAAATCCCCATCACCTGTATTTTCTTCTGCTCTGAATATTAATACCTCTGCAGTTGTTTAGGAAGGTATCAGAATTCGTTTGCCATTTTCAAACTACAAATGTACCAGGCAACTCCGACCCCATTCATCTCCTATACCAACTAAATACACATCATGCTGTCCAATGTACGAAGCGACCCTTCCTGCCTTTCAGAAGTTCGGTTTCGTGGCTTTATTTTATTTCACCTTCTTGTATATCCTCTCTCTGATCTATTCTGTGTCCCAATTTGAGTGTTTCTGTCTATACAGAGCTCATTCCATCATTAAACCTCAATTTCTAACTACTCCTATTTCTATTGAATGACATCATGTATGCAGCCTTCTCCTGTGTTTTCTTTTTGTTTGGTTTTCTCAAAATGCCATTTTCAATGTTTCAATATTTCCAATGAATAAACTTACAAATGAAACTGTTGACAAAAAAATAGCTTTTTAAAGACCTCAGGATTGAAAGGTAAGGAGTAACAATATATAACAACACATACTACAGCTACAACCTACAAGAAAATAGAAATACTGATATTTGGCTTTTGCATTTCAGAGACCGAGCAGATCCCTGAAATTCCTGAATTGGGTATGCTTGGCTATATTAAGAAGGAATATGAAAGTGTGGAGACGTGTCTTGGTAGAAGAGAATTTGGACTTAAAACTGTATTAGTTCTTCATATAGGGCACAATTGGCCCTTCCTGACTGCATAATTTGCATGTTAGTAGCTATGTGAAAAATAAAAGGAAAAAAGAAAACCCTTCAGTGGAGTTACCTAGTCTCCTTGGCATCTCTACCAAAGTCCCTAAAGGTGAATCATAAATCAAAATTCCATTTGCTGCAGTAACATATACCTCGGTTCGTAGAAGCACAAAATAAAGTGGGTCATTCAATACATAAATTGAAAGAATACTCTCAACTCCACCTAAAGCCACTGTAATGCTTCTATTTCAAGCAACATCACCAACAGCTGGAAGTTTGGCAATGCCCAAGCATATCTCCACAGGCTGAAGAAACCAGAGACCAAATTGGCCAATACCAAGCACTACACACTGCCCCAGCATTTGGGATAGTAATGACACTAAATCTTAATAGATTTTTCTTCCTTCACTTTGAAATAAAAGTGTTAATAAGAAAAGTTTCACTACATCTTCTATAGAAAGCCTAAATCACTTCCTACAGCAATATTCATTGACAAGGGAAGCTTTGCAGGTGATGGGGCTGCGTGCAGGGCAGTATCCGATCAAGTAGGAGAGGCAGCAAGCCAGCTCATAAAAGTTTCTAAGGAAATCTCGACAACCTACTATTGAATTAAGCAATGAGGATTTAAGGCCTAGGGCACTTCATGGGGATTAGCAACTCGCAGGCGCTGGCAGCCTGAGGCACAGCTTAAGGTCAATACCTCCCAAACTCGCCCTACCACCCTAAGAAATTTCCTGCATGTCTATTATTAATGATATTCAGATATTCACAGGGTAGGGGAAGAAAAAAAAAAAAAAAAAGGCAGAAAATATGCTTGATAAAGGTGAAATATGTATGTGCAGAGGTATTTCTAAAATGGGGAATTTATACTTACCTGAATGAGTCCATTTAAATTATTTAAGACATCCTGGATATCAGTCAAGAAGCTAGAATTACTCTTCAATCACTATTTTGGATCAGGATTTAATTATTAGTAAAACTAAGAAATAAAGATGGGTGGGACTTTTGAGCTGGTTATAAAGTATTCTTCTGCTGGTTGAATACACAATATAATGCCTGATGGCCATCTGAGATGGTCCAAACAAAAACTTTACAGTGTGTATTCATTTTTAACCAAGTTTATCCTGTCAACTCTTTCTTTGTCTCACAATTATCTCAAATAAAAAGAAACTCAGACATATGCCTTATGCCTTTGAATTGTTAGAAATTGAGTACCACACAGCATTATCTCTGAGCATCAAACTCAAAAGCTCAGCATGATAAGATGACAGCTCACATTTCCCCAAGCTACAGTTCCAAGGTCTTCTTGTCCAATCAATTACAAACCAGTTTCAAAGGAGTCAGCACCTGTATTCATTCTGTGAGCTTCCTAATTATTCAGGTCCCAAGCTCATTCTTCATTCATTTGCTGAATTTTAGTCAGAACAATTATGGCAGTTTGTTTTATATAGATAACTAACTACAGCTACAGACAAAACAGCCCAACAGAACCATGAAAGTCTCTCAAATATCCCTAGTTTAAAATTGTTGTAAAATTTATGATCAGAAAAACACACAGATGATTGCTAATAATTAAAAACAAAAAAATCCAGTTTATGAGGCATCACATATGCAGAACAATATGCACAACAGGAGTCCCATCAAAGTCGATCGAGGTTCAAAACTAAAGGATTTTATTTTACTTCTGATTTCTTCTGAGGTTTAAAGATAGCTCCGGGCAATCCAAAGATGTAAATTAACAACAAAAAAAGTATTTTTTTTTTTATTTTACTAAGTCATTCAATTTAGAAGAGTTTAAATTTAATTTTCAAAAAATACACATAACTTTTCATTCACTCATACTTACTAATACCTCTATACTTTGCTCAAAAAAATCATTAACTGAACTACCACTACTATTCAAATTGGGTAGGTGGGGGAAAGAAAATGAAGTTGCATCATAATGTTATTAAAAATAGAAAAGAATTAAAAAAAACCACAGTGGATATTTGACAAAAAATTACCTGATTATCATATCTAAGAGATTGTGTCCCAACCAAAAATCTTATTGCATCTGTTTCTGCCGTCTGAGGTGTTAGAGTTCGTGCCTAGGGAGAAGAAAGCCATTAGAAAAGTGTAATTAAGACAAGCCATTAATCTCTGCCAAAATCTTGACGCTTATGAATCAATTATCATGTTAAGCATCGCATCCTTAAAACTTTTAAACATTTCTTGTCCTTTATGTTTTTATACTGTTTAATAAAGGGTTATTTGGGGTGTGTAGTTTCTCACATTTGCGAGGTGCACACAGAGTACAATTGTTCAAACACATTAATTGTCCTCTTACTCGACTCATAATATTCAATATGAAAGCAGTTCTTTCTAATTAATTTCAGTTGATGAAGGAAAAGAGGGAAAAAAAATGTCACTAGAGCAGTGACTCTACATACATTCCTAAATGTATTTGCTGCAATATCAGGGAGAGTGTTGTTCCAGAAGGTTTTTCAAACAATTCAGACTTATGGCATCTGCATAAAAATAAAAGCATTCTCTTCCTTGCACACACTAGCATAGTACACAGAAATACTAAACACTCAGTTGTTAGTAAAAAGTTGACAGTAAAGGTTTGGAAGAGAACTGAAAGATGTCCTTCCTGCTTTTCAACCCTAGACCACCGAGGATGAGAACTGTCTGAATAATAGAAGTAATTACATATTTTACAAATTTTTAACATAAACCTTTAGGTTTTCATATCATCACTGTTAAAGAGAATTCAGAACTTCACCTTGTCTTTTCAGGTTGCATCAACATAAAGGAGCATACCAAAGCAGTACAGAACCTGCTGTACATGGAAATGTCTGTTATATTCAAATGCATAAAAATAGAATAACACTTTAATTCTAGAACAGCACCTTGAAAAGATCTGTTTGTTTTTTTTCCTTTAAAAGGCAAAACAATCCAAACATTTATACGCCAGTAACAATAAGGGTCAACTCATTGCTCAGAATGAACTCTGAACTCCTAATGAACAAATAGATATTTCTGGTGTAAAACAAAAAAGTAATTTAGACTGAACTTAACCTATATTTTGCTAAAGATTTAGCACTACAGCCTCATTGCATTTTTTTAAACTTAACAGGTGTAAGCCCACACTGCAACTTTATACAGCTTGAACTATTTCAGCGGTTAGTTTGTGTTCGGTTGGGTATCAAAGTATAAATCAGAGCAGTGTGAATCTGCACTGCTTTAGTTGTACTCCCTTTGCACAGCACTTGCAACAAGTGAAACCACATCTCTGAAGGAAAGAACCAAAGTTCACAGAGATCATGAAAAACTTTTGCTTTAAGTTAAAGGAACAATTTGCTTTTGCAGATCTTCAGCGAGAGGTCCTTTTCATTTCAAACTATTCAACTACTTTGAAGAAAATGCTATAAATACGTCAATAGCTTTGCATCTCTTTCAAGCAAGGTAGGGGAAGTGCTCATAATGTATCACCTGCTCCCAAGATAATAAAGCTGCTGTGGCTTCAATAGCAAAAGTGCAAGTCCTGGAGGAATTTGAAACAAACCTTGTACCTCTTTAGCACAGCAGAAAAGTAAAACTTATTCCCAAAGTGAAAAAGACCACCATCACCCTGGAGGAAGAGAAATCAGAAGAAGAGGTGTATAAGTGGTAATAAACCACTTAAAGCAGAGTGGAGTAGATTTCATGCTACTGTCAAAGAAACTGTAGCTTGTACACGCATAGCTATGAACACAAACACTGCCCAGGAGATAAGGCTTTCCTGTACCTTCTCAGTTGAATCTGTGCCTCAATACTGAGCCATACACTGATCCACAGCCCAAAAGAGAACCTCACACTCCAGATGGCTGAAGAGCCAGATAACTAAGAAGTCTGCAGCTAAAACTGGGGATTAACAGGCACCTGCTAAGCTGCATGGATCAATTTCTTGGCAAATACAAAGGTACTGGTATAGAAATGAAACAGGTATTCAAAGAACTGACTACCCATTTGTAGTAACACTTGTGAAAGTCATGGAAGGAAGATGGAACTAGAGGCCAGGAAACAGTCACACGGCTTCAGGAATCAGATTTTATGCTAAGTGCACCTTGAGTAAAGGACCCTGCTAAAAGTAGGCAGCCAAATTGCCTGATGAAGATGGAGTGAACCTCACTTGAGCTGGAACCAAGAGATGTGTTTGCAGAAGGAAAATCCTACTGTTTCCTAGAGGAAGCCTAAACTTCCAGAGAAAAGCACACACACATTTAGTCTAAGGCTGGGAAGATCCAACAATCCCACAAAAAACTGTGATGGAAGCAGAAAAGAGAATAAGGCGAACAAAAAGGTGAGAAAAAACATTGTCCTAAACTATGGAGAAGATACTTCCTTTCCCTGTGACCATTATCTCCCTTTGCATCAGAATTTGGGTTTTTTCCCTTTTGAGGATAATACACAATGTTAATATAGAATTTTAACTATTATTCTGCTTTCCATCAGACAAGAAGAAAAAAATAGCAAGGAACATGACTGTTTTTTTCCCCAGTGGTAGCAGTGGGCAAAGCTCCAAGTCAGGAGAGCTAGAAAGATTTGCCATAAACTGTAAGGAAAAGAGCACAAGTTGGCTTGAGCAAGACGACTTGAGCAAATTCCTCTCCCAAGAAAACAACAGTGCTCATCAAGACATGCCAATCCTTCAAAAATTATTCCTATCAGACACACATGCTTAACAGATCCTATAGCTTATATACTAACTAGCGTATAATAGTGCTAATTTTGATCATACACTGGTTATGATCAAAACACCAATGTTTTTGGAGCTGGTTAAGACACAGCGCTGGTGCCACATGAGCTTGCTGCTCCCTTGTCTTAGAAAGGGATCCTGAAATGCATCACACAAGAGAAAAGACAAAGATTTTGCTGTAAAGCACAAACAGACACTTATTTAAGCAGTGCCAAGGCCATGCAAGCATCTGAAAACACAAGTGTGACAATAAACTCAAGGGGGAAAAACAGCACTCATCAGGCCAGAAGGCAGGAAAGGCCAATTGAAGAGTGGATGCTGTGGCCATGTCTTCGTGAAGCTCAGCATGATGTTGGGCAAAGACTTTCTACCATTCTACTGTGATAATTTAGACCACCTGCAGAACTGGAGAACAGTAAAAGCCTTGGAGAGAGAGAAATTAAACTAATAAATAAACCCCAGCCTGCAGAAGAAAGGGTCTCTTTGACACCTGCAGTCGTGTCTTAGCTGCAACTAAGACAAGCCTAAGAGGGAGGGTTTAGAGCAAGCATGTTAGTGAACACACCAAATATTTACACCGTGTTCATGAATTTTCCTGAAACTTTCTCCTTCTCTTCATCATTTGAATGGCCAAATGGATAAAAAAATGCCTTTTGAATTAAACCGTAAGTATTAGGGGCAAAAAAAAAAAAAAGATAGTTTAAGTAATCTGAATATTTCTTCAATGCATTTTTTGTCTAGCTGATGCTTGGTACCCGCGAACAGAAGATGACATACACCAACCCCAACATCTAAAATGGATACACAAAAGGTAATGCCATCAAGAGACCACATGTAATTTGCAGTTCATATGATCAATCTGCACTAACAAGCGGATAGCTTGCAACACAAAATGCAAAGGATGGCGTTTGGCTTGCAGTCCCCAAACCCAATTTTAAAGCATATTAGACCATCATCTTTTCACATTCAGAAAAACAAAAATAGTACATTGCTACCTCAGGGCTTAGGGAGAGGCTTGCTTTTGCTGGTAAGTCATTCCGAAAACAAAATACAAGTGTTGTCCCCTAGAGAAGGCTCAGGCTGATGGTGCCAGGAATTTGTCTTTTGCCTTCTGGCATAATTCCAATTTCCAAGTAGGTACTCTTTGATCTTCACTTACGCAGGAGAGTCTTGTTTCTCCCCCTCCAGTAGGAGACCCTCCTAAGCTGCAATGATGCTGATGCTATCACAGAAGGGGAGGCAGCTCCCATACCCAGGTGACCTTCACAGACCTGTTCCTTCCAAGGCTTCCACAGCACAGAATTCCCAACACTAAGGTATCCCCTGCACTGCCCTGTTCCAAGGACCAGCAGATTCTATAACCACAACCTTCACACAAAACCCTGCACAGCACAAGCAGCCTTAGAAACATTACTTCCACCCTGCACATGCCACCATTTTGTTTTTAATGAAGCAAAACAGCAAACATTTTTCAATAGTTTTTTTTCCAATATCTCACAATAATACTCTCATATTGTCAGCATGCGGTACCAAGGCCTAATATTATCAGAATCCTGATAATTGCTTGAGGGTCCTAAAAGAAATAGCTCTAATCATTTCATGCTTTATGAAATCTTTGGGGGATTACTTAAGAGTTTTGTTATTTATCTACTTTTTTTCCTCCCCTCCGGTAAGTCTTCAAATCTAATAATACATTAAATTTACATTTTACAAGAAGTCCTCCCAGCTGAAATGCTGCCCTCAAAGGCACATGGGGAGTGAGGTAGATGGAAAAACAAATGAGAGAATATTGAATTAAAATGTCCTGGACTGGCACTCATGAGCAAAGCAAGCTTAGGAAGGAAGGAAGACCAAGATGGACACCAGCAGTTGCAGCAAGACATGCAATTTCTTGACTTGGCTTAGAATATCCAAAATAAATTCTCCAAAGACTGCTCTAAAGCTACATTCCCAAAATAAATAAATAATAGGTACCAGACAGATTTTCCTGGGGGTGAAGAGAACTCCAGTGCCAGCAGGAGTCCTGCCACAACCTCCAGGTTCCCGCACTAGGAGAGGCATGAGGCTACCAAGCACCCTGGAACACAGGTAACTGCACCAGGGACCTGCACCATCCTAAAAATCTCCTTTTACCAGGACCATCCTTCCCCCTCTCACTCTAATAACTCTATTCCATTTGATCAAATGTAAATCAGTTGAGCCATTCTTAATCTTGTTATTTTTTTCACATAGCTGCACACTGTACCAAGCTTGTGATGAATCCATTTTCAGTCAGTACTTTGCACTGGTTTAAGATTTTTGTTCCCAAAATTCATATTTTCCCTTACAGAAATCAAGCCTCAGTCTGCCTTGGCAACCAGGCACAAAAACTCCAAATCAATAGTCCTTGGCCAGCTTCATAAAATCTACTCACGACTAACTAAAAATTACAATATGGTCCAAGCATGGTTTATGCAAGAAGCCTTTAGCCCAATGCATCATACAAACCATAGCAGGGCATCAGTGTGTTTTATTAGGCCTCCCTTAGCTAGATTCCCTATCAGGGGCCAGCTCGAAGTGTCCCCATGATGATGGAATGACCCAACTCTGTATCCGCCTAACAGGCTTCCGACCACCTTTGCATCTCCCTTGATTTCATCAGTGTTTGTTTTTTATTTTAAGCACACAACAGGATTGTCTGTTATACTGAAATTCAGCCTAGTCTTGCTGTATCTCCCAAGCCCCTTAAATGCTCCAAACACAAGCTCAGAATTGTCTCTCACAGGCACTGGCAGTTTTTCCCCAGCTCTGCTCAGTTGCTTGCTGGTTGCCACGCACTTTTAGACACCTGGAATCTTTAGACACCTGGACTCGATGTTGGCATCGCAGCGGTGCCAAATGCCCATCAGGAAAAGTATTCCTCTATGAAGTTCAATTCCAGGGGTATAAACAGCCAGCTAGCCACAAGCTAAAGGCAGGGCAGCATAGAGCTTGTATACTCACTGAAAGATAGCCCTGTTTATATACTCAAATAATAGGAGGGGAGGAAATAAAAATACACCTAAAAATGTAGCCTGCTAAACACAAGGTAAGCACTCCGCATACTCCAGGTGAGGCAGTAGATACAGGTCAGCTCTACAAAGGAGAGGTAAGAGCTGCACAGTTTCACTGGTGAACAGCAGCTCAACTACAGCACCGAGACCCTGTTCACTACAGTCTCATAACCCAGCGAATTGGCAACGGGTCCTGTTAAAGGACCACATCTCTGTACCGAGATGTTCTGTAGCTACTGCTGTCAGCTGCCCCGTATTTGTCGCTGTGATCCATGGTCCAATCATTCAGTCCTCGCTTCAGACCCAGCATCTCACACATCCCTTACTCCACAGTTGTCTCATTTTCGCTACACTTGGAAGATGCACTCCAAGTTTTAAAATACACCAAAAAATAACACATCCTGAAGTTCACATAAATTATGCACATCTGCATAACATTCGTATTGTCTACTGAGATGCTGAAGAGGCATAAAAACACTCTGAAAAAATACATTTTGCAGGTTATAACAGAATGATGAGTATTATGAAATGCATAAATGGAAAAAGTTGCAGTCATTTGATAAAACAAGGGGGAGCAGAGGAGAAAGCAGGTCAAAAAATAACCAATCAAGAAATCTGATTTAATAATCAGTTTTAAACTTTTCTTGCCACTAGATGTTTAGCTTTTTTCCCCCCCTCTGAGGAAAAGTTGCTTCTCCCTGTTATTTGGTATGACCTTTTGCTAAGTGGTTACATAAACTAACTAGTTAAACACAAATGTAGGGCTCAGGATTTATACATCAGAATAATGAAAGTCTTTTACACAAGTTTAATTTCCAATAAGTTCATCCGTGGAGCAGCCCAGAAGCAACCTAGGCTTATGCTGTTACCTTTTAAAGTCAAGGCACACTAGATCACACCAAAGGCACGTCCCAGACGGGCACTGGTCACTGACTTGTGACAGCAGCCAAAAGCAGATTCTGATCAACTTTTGGAGCTAAATCTGGTTTTGTAGTCTGCAATCAATAGCATATCTTATAGATTTCACAATTTTATCACATGTAGATTTTATTTATATCAAGAAAGACAAAAACAAGATCACACTTAAGTATATATATCAAACTGAAGACTTGCAGCCCTCAATAGTGTTTCTGATCCATGCTAGAGAGAACTGCAAGTTGTGACGATAAAGCTATTATAAAACTAGGCTGAAAAAAATAATAAAGTATTTTATTAGACCTGGTGATACAAGTTAGAAAAGCCACACAGAGGGCTTCGGATCATTCCCAGAGAGCACACTGACGTAATTTGCTTTAAGGCCACATTAGCAGCTGATGGAGACCAAAAGCGGAGCCTTCATCTCCAAGCTCCTTTTCTGCCTTAGCCATAAGGCCATCCTTTCCTCTCCTTTCCAAAGGCGTTCACTGCATTTCTTTTGGATTACAGCTCCCTCTTGACCCTTTTGCTCCATCTTCCCACCAGACAGCCTTGCTGCACACTCTGAAGGGAGATGAGGTCCACAGGAGCTTCTCGTGTTTGCTGTGGTTTGTTTTGGCAGGACGATTGAGGTCTCAAGCCGTGGTCTTGCTAACATTGTGGGAGTCTTACTTTATACCACAAGGAAACTATGCTTTTCTTTAAAATGCAAGATATATTCTGCTCAGGGGAAATAAGAAACCTAAGCATAAGTTTAGGCTAATTAGTAATTTTGAGGTAAGAGTTGCAGCCATCTTTTGCCACCCACAGAATGACACCAGATAGTCAGATCGCGGCAGATCTAACATATGATAAAGGTCATTTTTAACACGAGCTAGTACAGAAATAGGAAACAAAACTACAGGAGGCTACAGAGATGTGTTGGCAGAAGACCACAGGGCAGGTAACCCCAGAGGGTGGACACCAGAGCAGGATATCGGAACCCCTCAAAGAGCCTCCCTGGCTGCCAGGACACCTCCAGGGGCTCCCTGGTACCGGTGCCTGCAGGAAATCGGCAGACACAGACACTCGACTACTTAAATATCCCCACGCACCGCAGAGCGAGACGCCCCCGCCCGCCGGGCCGTGCAGCCAAGCGGGGCTTCCCGGCGGGAAGGCGCCGCACCCCGGGATCGCTCGCGGGGACACAGCCCCTTAGCGGCTCGCGCCGCCCGCTCGCTCTGGGCAGCCCCCGCACAGGTTCGCCCCGGCAGCAGCCGCTCCGCGCGGAGCATCGGGGACCGACGGAGCCGGCGGCGCCTCCCGCTCCCGGGGGACGAGCCCAAGCCCGGGAACCTGCCGCCAGGGACACGCGCAAGCCCCGAGCGGTCCCGGATGTCACCCAGGGAATGCTGAGCCGCCGGGAGCAGCCCGGGCCCTCCCAGCGCTCCCACCTGGAACTCGAGCCCGTAGATCACGGGCGCATCGTCCTCCATAGCCGCCGCCGCCGCCGCCGCCGCCGCCTCCGCGCGCGCGCCCGCCTGCCCCTGGCCTTTCTGGCCCTCACCGCTGCCCGTCGCCCGCCCGCTTCCGGGAGGCGCG
>VWPW01022603.1:23618-78819 GCA_013389825.1 Crypturellus undulatus
CGCGAGGCCCCGGCCGCGGCGGTGAGGCTGCTCCTGCGCGCCCGCGCCGCGGGGCCCGGCTCGTTGCCGGCAACGCGGCGCGTCCGGCCGTGCTTCCGAGTGGGGCCCGAGTAACGGAGCTCGTTGTGGTGCCCGTTTCTCTTCCCGCAGGCGCGATGGAAAGCGGCGGGAGTGGCGCCAGGGCTGCCAGGAGCACGTCCGGTGAGGAGGAGAGGAGCGATGGAGCGGAGCAGAGCACTCCGGAGGAAATGCTCTTTCACGAGGAGACCATCGATCTCGGTGGAGACGACTTTGAGTCGGAAGGGAATGAAACAGTGTCCGAAGATTCTAATAACTTTATAGATAAACTTAACGAGCAAATGATGGAGAGCGTCATTATTTCAGACTCTCCAAACAACAGTGAAGATGACACTGGGGAGCTGGGCTGTCTGCAGGAGATTGTGGAACAAATGGAAGCCAAAGACAATCAAAAAAAACAAGCAGAAGTGGGTAAGGAAGAGCTTTTAAGTAATGAGAGTGAAACAGAACACGAAGAAACACCCAGAGACATTTCTGAGATTGGAACAGATGATCAGACATCCTTAAAGGAAGAATCAATTCAGGAGGCAGTGGGGGAGGAACTGACATCGATAAACAACGTTCCTGCTGAAACAGGACCAAACGCTGATGAACACAGACCCAAGGAGCAGGCGCCGTTACCCAGCACTGGGAAGCCAGATGCTGAGGCCGAGCCCATCCCCGTGTGCACCATTTTCAGCCAAGCAAACAGTGCTCGTGCTCAGCCACAGCTGTTCCTGCATGATGGTTTTGAGCCTCAGATGGTAAAATCTCCCAGTTGCAGTAGTATAATTGAGACTCCAGTGAAGTCTAATCCACAGGTAGTTCAGCCGAGTCCTAGTCTAAGCAAATTCTTTGGTGATACTGTGAACACTAATACTTTAGCTTCAGATTTTTTTGATTCATTTACCACATCCAGTTTTATTTCTGTCAGTAATCCCAATGCAAGCTCTTCAGTCCCAGAACAAATGTCCTCTATTTCTTCCACTGGAGACAGTTCTCATGCTTCACCTGACCCTACTTTTTCTATAGGAAATGGGAGAACTGAAGTAGGTGGTCCTCCGAGCTCTTTAGAAATATCTCAGTCTCCCAAGCCCTTCTCCCAAATCCAGGCTGTTTTTGCTGGGAGTGATGACCCATTTGCCACAGCCTTGAATATGAGTGAGCTAGATAGAAGAAATGATGCTTGGCTTCCTAGTGAGGAAACCAGAAATGTTCTGATTTCGGTTGCCACACAGCAGTACAGCACTGTGTTCATAGACAAAGAGAATCTCACCATGCCCGGATTAAAATTTGATAATATCCAGGTAAGAGTCTGTGATTATGTCTTTAGTCTCTATTATATTTTAGAAATATTGAATAAGAGTTTTCCAAAAATTGGTGCATCTTCTTAGTGCTTCATACTGTTGCCTAAAGTCACTTTGAATTACACCAGTCCTCATTGGGAAACTTCATATGACTGTCTACTCGTACCTGAAAGGACTAAAATCAGATCTAATCTTAAATCATTTCAGTTAGATTCTGCCCATTGTTTTTAGAAAGTTTATGCTCCCATTTTGAACATAAACTAAACCAGAATGCTGTCCTGGGAAACCTGAAGGCAGACAGTTCTGTTTGCACTGTTGCAACCAAGCAGTAAATAACAGTGCTGTGAAACATGTTAATGCTGACTGTAATTGTGTCATTTATGTCTTTCCTAAGCAATGGAAAGGCATGAGCTGTAGCAAGATGGATGCTGGAGCCAGCTACTAGGAAGGAGTGAAATTCTAATCAGGTTTTGAGGGGAAGGGATTAGTAGTGGAAACCCATTTCTGTCTTTTCTGTCAAGATTTCCCAAATCGTGCAAGGACATTTTCTTCACAATCTGGAGAAATTTCATTCAGATCTATTAAACATTTCTTGTGAAGTATTTTTTTCCTGGCAGCTCAGCAAAGCCAGACTTTTGCAGTGGATGTTTATTTCTCAAACTAGACAAATCCTTCTTTTCATATCTACATCTCTGAATAGTAGAATTGTAGTCTAGAGAGCTGGTGTTGAGGATTTAGATATTTAAGCCTTAATGACAGCATAATAAAAATTATAAATTGTTAAGTAGAATTAGACAGGTCTGTAGTAACTTCCCAGCCTGCAGTAACTATCAGAAAAGTTTTTGAAGGGAAGTCCTGATTTGCAGCTGACAAATCTTAAATTTCCTTTTTCATGTCTGTACCTAAAGCAAAAAATGATGAAAGATTTAGACGCACACCATGCTGCTGCTTCTTGCGTTAGTTTTATCATCATAGAACCAAATACTTAGGAAAAAAGCAAATACTGTAATACTATGCAACTCCTTGTAATCCTGTAGCATTACATACTGTAATTACATACTACAATATTGCATTCTATAATGCTATGCAACCTCTGCTTCATCCCAACTTCACAAAAAATCACTTTTTTGAGCTTCATGAATAAAATCAAGGTTGTAATATTTCTCCCCTAAAAGCCAAAGACAATTTCTGCCACAAACCCAAAGGAGAAGATCCTGTCTTTTTATAGTAGTAATTTTTAGGGGGGAACACAGCCTCCATTTTTTTTTTTTACAGTAGTTGTTCCTCATTTCCTTCTGATGATTCTAGGATTAAAAAGTTACTGGTACTGATCATTCCCTGAAACTAGGTTATGTTGTTATATGCAGATGCAGCATCAGTACATCATTGAAAAGAAGACATTACAAATGACCTTCTGTAAAATCAAGGAAGGAATTAAGAGGAATTCCTGCTGCTTTCTTCATTGATTATAAGCAGCTACATAGGTATGTTGGCAGGGAGGCAGATTTTGAAGGGCTTTATACTTAACATAACTTTCTGCACTGCCAGTTTCTGCTTCTCAGTGGCCTGAGTGCCCTCTCTGACTAGCTTGGCTGCCTCGAGTTTGATCTCAGTGTTCTGGGCACTTACAGCGCTGCGAATTGTGTATTTAGCTGAAATCATCATTGGAGAGTACTTGAGATGTCACCTGGAGCATGGCGGAAGGTTTGTTTTCAATGTTAAACCGGCATATGACAATGTTCATTAAAGCTTTGGCAGAAACAGTTTTGTTAATGCAAGATGTTAAACCATGCAGCATATGATTAACAAAGAAATTAGTTGGAAAGTGCATTTATAGTGAACTTCAAATGCTCCAGGGGAGGACTGAGATTTCATGACCTGTACTGAAAAGCTCAGCACAGTTTGTTTTTTCTTCCTCATTCAGAAAGTGCTTGTTCACGTTAGAAGAATGTTGTTTTGAAGTCGCATGAAGCAATTTAGAAAGAGAAATATTCAGTATTCTCGGGTTCAACAGTGTGCTACTTCTGTTGATCTGATCGCTTCAAGCAACGTTATTTTAAAACGCTCATGATTGTATTAACTATAGGCTATCTGTACCTGTGCTTTATGAATGGGAACCAGTCCGAAGTGTTATTTTTTATGCTCTCTCTGTTCTGCCTGTCTACAGCAGTCATTGTCTGCTACCTTCTGTTTCATTACCATCCTTCATAAGTAGTAATTTCCTTTTCCAAAGAAGTGAAGTGGACAGTTAATGGTTCTTTTGCATTTGTTTCATTGTACACACTCTGATTTAAAGGTAGAAATCTTGTTCATAAGATAGGTAAAGCATTAGAGGTAAAATCTTTTCAAGTAGTGAAACAGTCTCATTTCTCATGAAACTAAATAGAAAACATAAGTGAATTTCCTGTCACCACGCACGGGTGGTGACACAGGAAAGTGCCATCATTTAATATCAATTAAATGGGTATCTTTATCCTAGCTAGACTCTATTTTATACATTTCTTTTTTCAAGGCCAAGTCTTTGTGTTTTTTTTTCTCTGCTTCACACCTTAAATAGTACATGCTGTTCTTGTCAGCACATATTAGAAAGGATGTGATGGAATTTAAAAAAAGAGATTAGAGGAACATTCGGGAGAACAACATTTGTCCATTTAAGTGGTAGTGAAATAGCAGTGTTTACCTTACAAGACAGGGATCTGAAATGAACAGGTAGATAGAAAGGGTGTCTTAATAGTTTTAACTGTTCATTAAAAGGTTGCTACTCACCTTGGCTTCTGTTCTCTCAGTCAAAGTTTAGTTTCTGTGTATGCTTTAGGTCAGCTGATCAAGTGGCCTTATACCTTTGGTGAGGAAATTGTACCTTTGCCTGAGTAATAGTTACTAGAAATACCTAGTAAAACCTACTGTATTTTATAAGGTCTTTAAACACTATTTTATTAGATATTGAAAGGGTAATGAGAAGTAAATGTGTGATTTTTCTAATGCTGACACCTGAATTTTAGAAAAAAGAATTAGAAAATAATGTGAAGTAAGTCTAGAAATTTGCATTGAAAAGCTGCCAGTACATATGTATGTATCTTCATTTCACACACAAAGTGGTGGAAAACAAGCATTGCTCAAGATAGAAAAATATTTTGCTCAGCTTTAATGCAACAATTTGCTATAATGGTATAAAGTATCTTACGTTTGTTCTTTTTGTTTTTCCTTCCATGGACACCAAGGGAGATGCAGTGAAAGATTTAATGCTTCGCTTCTTAGGGGAGCAAGCTGCAGTGAAGAGACAAGTTTTAAATGCCAACTCTGTAGAACAGTCATTTGTAGGCTTGAAACAGCTAATTGTAAGTAAGAATGTACTTCATCTTCATAATTCAGTGTATGTTAAATACCATGCTTCTCTCAAGATAATTGGGTTCTAATGACTGTGAAGGAAATAAAGAATATCCTTTATATCTATTCATGATCCTGCAAACCAAAGTAATAGTAATGATTTTGGGTTCTAAAGGATGTAAATGTAGAAGTTAGAATCAAGATAATTTTAAATAATGTAAATAGTTTTGAAGTAGATTTTAATGACTTTGTTTCATATATATTCATGTTTTACTGTAGTGTTTTAGTTAAGGTAAGACATATCAGTTCTTGTGATAAGCAAGGCTGATATGATAAATTCAGCTCTTTAATTCTTATTTAGAGCAGGAAAAAAAATGTTTCCATTTTTCTTTTTCTTTATTTCTTCAAAAAGGTTAAATACTAAAGACATAAATATCTGTAGCTTGCAAATAGTTACATTTAGTATGCATGTAAAGCTTGCTGTGTTCTTTCATCCGCTATGTTCCTCTCCAATTTTGTTTTTAAATGCTAAAATAACTTATTCTAGTTTTCTCAGAATAAATACAATTTTCTTAGTCATCCTAATAGCTCTTCTCCAAATCTCCTCCGGTTGCAGTTAGTATTTTATTATCACTATGTAGACCTGAACACAATGTTTAAAATGTTGTGTTAGCAATGAACTGTACAAAGGCCACTTCAGCGCTGAAAGATTCCTACCACACCCAAAGGAGTCCTTTAACTTTTTGAAAGGTGCATCTTATTAACAGCTTATACAATTGTCAGAATTTTCATTATTTCTGTTGTTTTTTTGCAGTCAACTTGCAGCAAAAGTTCTCAAGTCTCAGTGGGAATGACTTTACATATTAATGAATGTTTTACTTTTTTCATTATTCTCGCATACAAAATACCTAATTCCTGTTTAGTGATGTGGCCCTACTGACAACTTTCTACATCTGCAGATGTGATTTACCAACTCCATTCATCAGAATCACAAAAAGAATATTTTGGATTGATGCTAGAGTACATCCTTGAATAGTAACTTCTCACCCGCTTTATAACAATTCAAAAAAAAAAAAGTCTTAGAGATGAAAAGGTAGTTCTGTGGATAAGATGAAGTTAATGCTCGTGATAAAGAATATTGGTGACCGAGTTCCTCCTTTTAGAATCATAGTGCAAAGTGCATAGGCAAAAGCTTCTTCAAATACATTTAGTTGCCAGGAAACAAATGCTACCAAGAAAATAATACACTGACCTTCCTAAGGTGCCCCTTGATGAGGCCTCCAACAGGAGCATCATTTCTAAGATAGGTGGCTCTTCGTCAGGAACTGGCTCCAATTGTTAAACCTGGCTAAGAAAATAGTTGGGGCAGGATGAGTTTGGATTCTATGAGTTTGGATTCTAACTGGTTTGAGTGAAATTTGTATCAGGAGCCCAGAGATGACTACATTCGTGTAGTGCTGTTGCTTTATTGAACAACTGCTTTTTCACATTTTTAATTTTGGCTATGGAATAAATAACAGTCAATTGGAAATGCATTCTTGCCGCAGTAATATTGGGGCAGTTCTGCTGCCAAATTGTTTTACAACCACTTTGAGGCTGGAAGGGCTATAGAAGCAGTGTCACAGTGCAGCAATGTAATTTTGTAAATCTATGTGCCTGCCACTGTAGTGATAACTTGTAAATAAATAACTACACATCTGTAGAGGCTGTTTATATGATTCAACTGAGAACAGAAAATTTTGAAGTTTCAGTTTTCAAAATGCTGTATTATTCTAGTACAGGAACATGCATTTGCCTGTGTAGTAAATAAATGTAAATAATAGCCTACCTTCACTTTGCCTTCTTTTATAGTAGCAAATAAAAGTTATGCATAGAAGATGTAAGCAGCAGTTTCTATTCCTCCATAGATTAGATTAACTTTTTACCTTCATCTGAACAAGTAGTATGACATTTCTTGTTACAGACCTTTCTGTTATTTTGAATTGAAAGGTGTTTACAATCATAGGAAAATTACATTTTTTGGACATTTGTCATACCTAAAAAAGGAATACTGTATCTTGCCATTATAACTATGTAATAAATTTTAAGTATGCAATAATTTCTTTAAATTACTGGATTAGGAAAGGGTTACTAACTACACTTTCTTAACTAATGTGGAAGTGCTTTGCCAATGTAATTTACAGGAAAGAAGAATGTCATAGCTAGTGGAGGAGGACATTTTAATCACTTTAATGGTGTTGCATGTAGAGTTAATGACTCCCTTTGAGTCTCTTTTCAGCAAAAAATTGCATGCTATTACTTATGCATATGATTAATGTTGTGCACTTGCATGTGTTGTCAAATATAACAAACTTGGATGCAGTGGTACGCATGCTTATTTACTTCGACAAGTTAGAAATTCTCCTTAAAAATCTATGTATTTTATTTTTCATGTTCCTTCTGAATCAGTGAACAATTTCCAATCCTTTTGTAGCTGATTTGAGAGAAGAGCAGAGACACAAGTAGCAGAAACAGTAATTGAGGGCTTGTGGGGAGAGGTTGCATTTCTACATTAGAAAGCCTCAATTTATTGCATAGAATTTGGGTGGCTTAGCTCAAAACTGTTTTCTTCAGAGATCAAGTAATGTTATAAATTCTCTTCATGTGTAAAGTGAGTTCAGTTTTCACTGAACACCTTTATTGCAGCTATCCTGTCTGCAAGCTTCTTTCACAGTTATACCAGTCATCCCAGCTCTTCCTTGGCCTTTTTTGGTTTGGCAGTGCGATTCCAGCCGATTTTAGTCTTACTTGTTGAATCACTGAGTTTCACTGTCTTCATTCAAAAAACTTTTTATGATATTGTGTATAGAGAAGAAATACAAAAACTTCTGCAGTCGTATGTTTTCTCAGCTTTGTTCAACTATAATTCAAAAATCTATAAAAATTAACCTGCACGGGAGAACTTTTAAGGGACAGTTATATGAGAGATGGTGGCATTCAGCTAGTTGGTATTTTTTTTCAGTATTAATCTATGAGTGTCGTCTTTCAGACATTGTGAAAACTCTTGATAATTATCTTTCTTAAGACGCTTTTGTTTATAAAGGAGGAAACCTTTTTTCTACTCATACTACAGATTTGGCTTGTATTGTGTCTTTCATTTAACTGGAGATTTTGTTTCTAAAAACTGCAAAGCTGTGACATTTTCAGTTATCCTCACATTTGGACTACTGCAACTTTCTAAGTTTAGCTTCTCAAGTTATTTGCTACTCTATATCCCTTTCTTTCATCACTCTCTGTAAAAAACAGGCTTATTGAAGACACTGGACTATATAGATTGTCTCAGTTACTTTTAACTTTGACCAAATAGACCAGAAGCATTATGAGACCTGAAGATTTATCAGAATTTGTCACTTATTTTTGTGATATTACCTATTTCAGTTAGTTTTTAGAATATCTTCCATTACCTGTCGCTATAACTAGGAAGTCTAACGATGGATAGTGAGATCACATTATGTAGGGGAGTGGTTAATGTGGGAGAAACTGCTCTGCTAGCCTGAGTTTGCTGTGTGCTCCACGGGCAAGAGGTTCCCGTGCAGAGAAGTGTGCTCAGATTTGGCTCAAAGGCAGTATCTTCGTCCACCCATTTAAAAGAATTACTTTGATTTCATAAAGTCAGACCTGATATGGAAATACCAATTGCACTAAAAATATCTCTGAAAGCTGTAAAGGAAACAATATGCTTACTGATTTTTTTTTTTTAACATTCTTTGTTATATGGACTAATAAAAAGGCAGGTCAAATTTAACATCAGGAATCCTAGTGTGTAAAAAATACAGAAATCATTCAAAGTGGAGGCTCTTATTAGAAGAATTCAAGGACAACAGATCTTGCGCTCTCTCTCTCTCTCTCTCTATCTATATATGTGTATATATATACACATATATACTTCTTTGTGTGAAAGAATGTTTAGCTAATGTCATGTATGGAAAGAGGTTTTCTTCTGCTGGGCCAATGTTGTGTTAGTGAACTGTTTGATATAGTTCATATACCAAATATATTTATTTGGTATATGTAATCTGGGAATCATCATTATCTATGGAGAAAATGGTTTCAAACAACTTGACACAATGCAGGAGGGCTGTGTCTTGTGGTAGTGTTGGCAGTTTGGTCTTTGAAACCGTCCTTCTGTGCTTTTGATGATGCACTTAGAGCTGTAGTTTCCATGTTTACTTTGAAGGATATTATGATTTACAGACAACGTTCATGCCTGATATTTTCAGGAACAAGGAACCCCAGCTCTAAGAGGGTTCTATAACACAGGAAACAAAGCAGGGACAGAACCTGCAAGATTTTGAGAGGTAGATCAAGTACCTGGAAAATTTCTGGCAGACTGACAGCTCTGGCTAACACTGGGTAACTCTGGCTCAAGTTGCTAGAGCCAATAACGTGTCCTGTTGGACTCAAACTAAGCTCTACTGCTTTAGCTTCCACAGAGACCTATGCTCCATGGCCAGCAGACAGCTTTGCTTTTGAAATAATGAGGAATATTATGTTTTATTTTCCAGTGAAGATGGCTATCACTGTGGTTGTGAGACCTGCCTCTCCTGGCTGTCTTCAGCTATAAAGAAAAAGTTGTTTTGTCAATGCCCAAAATCGTTCCTTAAAACTGTAGCACCTTAGCTTGCCATAAATGTTTCATCATTATTTTTGACTCTCACTCTCATTCAGGAAACAAAGATGAGCAGTGCTATATTCTTAAGTCTGCTTTAGATCTAAGGATAAAGGAAATTAATTTGCCTCTGTGGAAGAGGAATAAAGTTCAGGTAATCTATCTCCATATCTTTCTGCTTTTCCAAGTAGATAAAAATTTATGTTGAAGGGTGTTATAAATACATATCAATTCTTGCTCTTCCATAAGGCCCCAGAGATCTTGTAAGGAAAACTGCCATGCTGCTTTCGTTCACGCTGTCAGTCAACTTCTGCATTTCCAACAGAATTCAAAATTTTGTGTAGAATTTGACAATGCAGGGAGATAAGGTGCACTGTGATCTCTCTTGATCTCTCTTTATAATTATCCTTTGAACAACTAGAGCTGCAAAATAGAGGCCAGGGGGTACAAAAGTTGCTCAATTGCTGCCAGTAGTTTTCCTCAGGTACTGATTGCACTATTAACTTGTTTTTGAAACTGTAGATAATAGAAATCATGTAGAAG
This sequence comes from Crypturellus undulatus, assembly GCA_013389825.1. Lineage (NCBI taxonomy): Eukaryota > Metazoa > Chordata > Aves > Tinamiformes > Tinamidae > Crypturellus > Crypturellus undulatus. The sequence continues at coordinate 33,501 of VWPW01022603.1, forward strand.
AATGCCAATTACAGGTGAGTATCCAAACTTCAGAAGCATTGAAATAGGTGTTTTCTATTCTTTTAAATTTCTTGGATGAAAATGCTACATTTCTGTCACATTTGGTCATTATATTCTATTGTATTTAAGAAGTACTGTTTGAAAGAACTGGTGACTTACTCTCCTGTAATGAAATGTACAGGTTTTATAATGAGCTCCTGAGTGCATGTCTCCTGAAAAAAATGTTCTGTGTAACAGAAAGATAGGACAGTTTGAAACCTGTGAAACAATAGTCTTTTCTAAAAAGTTTTTTTTTCTAATGTTAGCTCTTTACAAGGCCCCATTATCGTATACAAGGTAGAAGCATGGATATGACAATGTGATAATACAGTATAACTTATCTAACTAGACAAGATTTTGTTTTATGAAAGAAAAAAATATATTAAAGAAATGCTGTAAAATTAGCCTGTCAATGAAAATTCAGATGTTTGTATTTTGAATATGAAACTCATTCCATCTTTCTGGTCTTATCATTTTATGCATTAAACTATTTATTGTCCTCCGTTGTTAATAATAATACTAAATAATAATACTAGAATCATAATTTTTTTTTGTGCTACTTATCTTTTTTTTTTTCCTAGAGCAGTAAAAACTGGAGGGCAGCAGTTGACCTGTGTGGGCGACTTCTAACTGCCCATGGTCAAGGATATGGAAAAAGTGGGCTACCTACTAACCACACAACAGATTCCTTGCAGGTATGTTCAAAACTGCACCTCGACAGCCTTTCTGCAGAGTATTCACAGTAGCATTCTTCTGAACATGCTCAAAATTTCAAATATTAGAAATGTTAATAGAAATAATAACCCACATTACTAAAGGTTCATGATGCGTTTGTTCTACTTGGTGAAATGTGAACAAAAGACAAGGAATTGCTGGCCCTAGTACTATATAGATAATAGAAATTCACTGAAATCATAATGTTAATGTTTAACATTACATATTTGTTAACATATAAAACTTGGACTGATAAATCTTACATGCCATCTCAATCTAATTAAAAAGAGATGTTCTGATTTCAAGACAGGCTGGCTTAGTTTGTAGGCTTCATCTTCAAAAACAAACAATTAGACATCAGTCCTTCAGGTTTTGTTATTTTAATGACCTTGCGAAAAGTGTTCTGTGAAGAAACATGTAACCTAAGTAGTGATTCTCACCACAAATCATCATAGAAACTCATTACTTTATCAAAAATATTTAGAAAAAAAAATCCAAGATTATTTGCATATGCCTTGTGATTGAAGCTAATAACAGACTTTGCCTTTTGTTTTTTTTTTATATGTATTAATTTTCTAGCTGTGGTTTGTGAGACTGGCATTACTGGTAAAACTGAATCTCTTCCAAAATGCAGAAATGGAATTTGAACCATTTGGAAATTTGGACCAGCCTGATCTTTATTATGAATATCACCCTCAAGTGTACCCTGGACGAAAAGGTAAGGTACTACTTTTATCAAGTGTTTTTTATTTTTGCCATGAATTTGCATTTTTATTGCTCATTATTAGATTTGCTTTTATTTTAAAATATTGATGAACTTTTGATTTTTTTTTTCTGTAAGAAGATGATTAGCTGCTGTGTCAAAATATTGTTTACATTAAGGAAGTTACAATAAGGGCAAAATTACTCTATCATAATACAGGTTTGCAGTATATTTTCATGACGCTGATAAAGCATTGATTTTATAGAGGAATGCTTGTAATAATTAAATATAATAAAAATATTATGGTTAGTTAATAAAATTAAATAAAGAATACAGTTAAATAAAACAATAAAAATTAACTATATATCCCATTAATGAAAAGGGAAAAAATCACCAAGCAGTTATTTACTGTGCCCCTAGATTATTCAAATAGTTTCATTGTCCAGGATATTCCAGTCCTCCAGGATTCTAGATATGAAAAAAAAAATCATTCTTAAGAGCAATTTCTCTCCTATTCCAAGTCATTTTATAGATCTGTTTTTGTTTTTTTTTTTCTCCTTCTAAATTGGTGTATTTTGCTCTGATACAAACACATTGTTTAGTGTCTTGCTGTTTTTTGCTTTCGTATCTGAACAATCACTCCTGAGTTGTTTGTAAATGTTTGTAAGAGGTAGCTCCATTTGAACCCTCTGCAAAATTTAGTGCCTTTTATGTGAAATGATGGTATTCCTGATGGGTGAGACTATATAGATGACATCACGGATTTTGAGATTGCTGGAAAAGGGCAGTTGGGCCCAAGAAAATTCAGGATCTTTCGTGGATGATTTTCACCTGTGCTGTATATGAAGGGTCAGCTATAACCCAACAAGACATACTTTGCGCTTCCTAGAACAAGAAAATCCCACCAAGCGAGTCAATGTCTTTCAGACAGTTGTCTTTCTTGCCTTGAATGTATTTAGCCCCCTGAGAGAGATGTGTGTCTTTTAACAGTGAGAGAGGTTCTGGACGTCAACCTGGACATGGTTTAGGAATTAGCTGAAGTTGCATGTGATGCAGTTTAGCACAGAAGGAGCTGCCTTTCCCAGGGCGGATGAATTATCTCTGTCACCTGTAGTCGTACAGTTTTCACATAGGTCAAACTGCAGGTGCTTCTTTGTTCTGCCCTCACCTTCTACCCAGGAGGACTATTCAAACACAAGGAGTGTCCTCATTGCAACAGCACAACTCATCCTCACTCAAGTGGACTAGGGGGGACTCCTGGCATCTCTTCCTTTTATTCCATACATCGGCCTGTGCCGAGGGTTTTCCCCGAGGGGTATGGAGACAAGACACGCAGACAATATGGTTGAACAGCAAGTCTCGCTTTATTGCCCGAATAGCACATATTTATCCAGTAGCATTATCTAATAACACCAGCACACTAGCTATATGGTTTGCAACTATTATCATTTGAGTATTATAGTGTATCCAACTGGTTGCTCAGCAGTCCCTTTGTTCTTTCATTAAGGATGAGCAGTCCCTTTTATTCATTCAGTGAAGATGAACAGTCCCTTTGTCTATTCATTGGGGTCTTATCACTTAGTCAGCAATCTTACTCGGTTCTCTCACCCAGGTCTGGTTCGCTCACAGCATGGCTACCGGCCTTTAGAAACCCAACAGACCTGGAGTGAATTCCCAACCCTTTTCTGCACTTTTTTTTTTATGACTTGCCAACATTTTCATGCTTTCTTCATTCTTGGCATTCTGCATGGCAGCTTAAGAGTTTCTCATCATATCTATTTATCAAGAGGATCCCTGCAGACCATTTCGATGTTTGAGGCACTTCAGTCCTCAGGCAAATACACACAACCACAGAATAAATGGAAAATATATGGAAAGCTCTTAGGCATGGCTTGGCCAGCTCTTGCAGCCACTCTTCTTGTGACTGACTGTGGAAACCTTAAGTGCTTCTGTCATCCCTTTGAACCCTAGATCCAAACCGTCTTTCTTTGCAGCAGCCAGTCAACAATAGCAGCTGTTTCACTCAGATTACAGACATCTATGCTAAACAGGTGAGCACCAGGAAGAGGTTATGTCTCATGACTACGTATTGGAGTTATGAAAGCTGTTAAGTTGAAGAGAATATGATATCATCATTTGGTGGCCGGTGACAGGATAAGGGGTAAAGGGTACAAATTAAAATACAGGAAGTTCCATCTCCATGTGAGGAAGATCTTCTTTCCTGTGGGGGTGCTAGAGTCCTGGAACAGGCTGCCCAGAGAGGCTGTGGAGTCTCCTTCTCTGGAGATCTTCCAAACCCACCTGGATGCCACCCTGTGCCACGTGCTCTGGGTGTCCCTGCTGGCGCAGGGGGGTTGGACTAGATGATCTCTAGAGGTCCCTTCCAACCTCAACCATTCTGCGATCCTGCGATATCATGTTTCTCTTTATATTTAACAATTGAACATACCAAGCTAGACTGTTTCCTGATCATCTGTAAGAAAAATAAGATACAAGTTGAATGGAATGGATCTACCAATTACATCCATCTGTTATGAGTACAATGTGATTAAGACTTGGGAAGAGCTATCAAATCTTCCTTACTCTGGCTAGAATTAAATTATACAACATTGGGTTATGGATAAAGGAATTTAGAATACAGGCATCATTAACCAGCTAATTTAAATAATAAAATAGCTATAAATCATTCATATACTTTCATTGAAATATATTAATATAAATCCCCAATACACTGTTGTTTGGTAATTTTATATATCATTTTGTGGTGTAACAAAGATAAAAGGAGGATTTTTGTTCCATCATTTTAATTTTGACTGGTGGTTTATAAATGAAGTAAATGTTAAAAATTAATTTTAAGCAATGGAAATTAGATATAAATAAGGTACAGAATAATTGTAATAACTTTAATATTTTGCATAATTTCTTTATATACAAATACTCGTCCTGAGAAATGTAAGAAATTAGGATTTTTTCACATTTTCTCTGTTCCTAATTTATTTGTTATACTCTTTCTTAGCTACATAGACATTTCTTCCATCAGTATGTCTGTCATTAACTCATTTGACAATCTGACAATATGCAAATAATTTTAGTATTTTGAAGCACATTAAAATATTGAAGTTACTTGTTTGGAGTCAGCACAATAGAGATTTTTCTCCATGCTAAGCAATTGGGGGCAAAATCACTGTTGCCACATTGCTGTGCAGCAGATCACTTCCATGCATCCATGTCAAAAAGTAGATGCTCCTTTGAATTTTTGATATTTTCAAAAGTTGTTCTCCATTTTTGGCTCAGTTATTGGAGTAGAGAGATCAACAGCAGATGGGGACTTGCCTGAGATCCTTCATTATTAGTAAGCTATGCTGAAGGCTGATGCTGCCCACCTCAGCTATGAATAAGTATTTTTTTTCATAAGATTTGTTTATTTTGTGGTTTTGCTTTTGTTTCCTGTAATAATGTCTTTTCTGGATAATACTATAATCACTTTCTTCAAATCTTTACTTAGGTTTATAAAAGAGTATTTTCTTTTTTTGCTTCTAATGGATATACTCAGTCTTAGCTGCGAATAGTATTTACATTTATAAAAAAAAAGTCTAATAGTCTATCCTACTGTGGAAGATGGTGTACAATCTTTATTAGTTAAAAAGACTATTTATCTTACTTTGGTTCAGAAACAGCCAGTTATTTCAAACAATTATATTAATTTTCTTTGTTTTAAAAACAACAAAAAACCCAGCTTTTTTGAAATTGTTGCACTTGTTAAGGCGTGTGAGTTTTTGCCAGAAGCTTGGTTTTGTAAATCTGCAAAAGGCAGAAAATCTGAAAAAGGCTCATTTTGCTGTGGTTTTCATTTTGGATCTATTTCTGAATGTTATTTGGGTGGAGGGAAATGGGTGTATTTCAAATATGGTATATTTGGAACAGCAGAGCAGAAACGTGGTGAATGGCATCAAGCTTTTGTGATTTAAAATGGTCTGTAGAAACTTTGCCTGCAGACAAAGTTGTCTCAGCATCGGAGACGTTGAACCGCATCACATCTTTCACAGTGTGGAGGAGGAGGAAATGGTGTCGCTTGCCGGCTCTCGGCAGGTTATCTGGTTCAGACCCTGCTTGTCCCCCGCAGCTCCGTGGTGCTCACACACATCTTCATTTCTAGCTGTCAGCTTCTGCAGAGAGAAGCAGAAACATCGCCGCTTGGATGCCTTTTTGCTTCAAAATAGATCAATACTTAGGTCAGGAGCCGCTTACCAGATTGCTTCCTGCACATCTCCATTCTGCCCTTGGGGATATATAAGGCAGAATTTTTGTCGTGGTTCTCATGACTCATGGATTGAGGATTTTCATAGTGTTTTGTCTTTTGATTTATGCAGGTTGTCCCCCTTCTACTCGTGTTGTTTGTTTCTACATTCGTCATGATACTTCCTAGACCTCACGTGATAGATCAGCTAACCAAAAATATCCTTTCCACTGCTGATGCTTGCGTGTTTCGGGAAAGAGGGAGAGCCAAGAACTAAACTGGCACATTAAAATGCTATTTCATTCTTTTATGAGATAATTTGGACTTGTTTCTGGTTAATAGACCAGTAAGTTACAGAAAAGTTAATGCTACCCAAATTAGTGTTTTAAAAGCTACAGTAATTGAGAATAATTTATTATAAGTTAAGAAGAAAAACTTGTGTACAAGTAAAACCAGGGCTTTTATTCCCTAGACCAGAGTTCTGTTTGTACAGTTCTTTTTTCTTTACTTTTCCCCCCCTCTTTTTGACAATATAGCATGATCTTTATTCTTCTAATATAAAATCAGTCTTATATTATCTGATGGGAAGTGCTAAATAAGGAACATGTTATTAAATATTTCATTGTAAGTGCTCTAAAAACTGATTTCATACTATTTGCATTCTCATGAACTCTGTTACTGATCCTCACATAGATGTTTTTTCAAGTTGTGGCTGGATTCTGGCCGCAGGGATCTAGCAGTGTGTGCTGCAGTAGGAGGACACTTTCAGATGGGGCAGGGAAAACGTTCAATATATATATTTTTCCCTTCATAAAGTATTTTGACTCTATAGGCAGCCCTAAACTATTGTTTTAGTATATTTAGAATTTAAGCTTGTATTTCTTCTCTGGCTTTACTGCTAACCAGTGTTATTTTCCCATCTCCATCAGCTGTTGGTTAGTGGTAAACCTGAAGCAGAATAGGAAATGGAGTCAAGAAAAAGAAAAATAAAGGGGGGAGGATATGTGTGTGTATGTGTGTAGTGTGGTATTTATTTTCTCATATTTTACTACAAGTAGTGCTCTGTCTGTGTACCTAATTAAAGCCTCTAGAAAAATGGGAAATATTTTTCCAAGTACTTTTTTTTGTTGTTTTTTCCAGTATTGTGTACATCTCCTTACTTCCTTTTTAAATTCACTACCTGTTCTAGTGTAACCTAATTGTACCCATGAAATCTGCTAATACAGATTGAATAAATAACAGACAAGCATTATGGTTCCAAATGGGTGCTTAAAGTAGTCAGAGAGACTTGCAAATAAATTTTTTACTAAGGTAATGCAGATGTTTTAGTTAAGAAATGTATGTATAAATTTAAGAGGCTACAATGCAGCCAAAAAAATTAATTGTGCTTTATTTCCTATGTTTTCATTATAAGCAGCACCAGCTTTATATCATATTCCTTAAAAAAGAGCAACTGACTGTGTAGATAAGTTACCCATTTCCAAATTCTGCTGTACTGGATAACTCTCCCTAGTGAAGATCTATGGTGATCCCTTTGAGGCAGGACATTGGTTACTGTTCTTCAAATCTTTTCTATTTTCTGTGCTTTGGTGCAAATAGTGTCTCTGAATTATTGAAAATGTATTTTTGCAGGCTTTCAAAATGAGATCTTTATTCAAAATATTTTACCTATACTGTCTGCCTTAGAAGTACAGCCTAGCAGTAAAGAAAGAAAACTTTCTGACAATACAGTGTTGTTCTTTCTTCTTCTTCTAATTTAGCACATTTATTTTTGTTATAGCTTAGTGTTAATATACCTGGTCTTACTATCTTGTTTCTTTTTTTTTCTCTGATGTAAAAGTGTTTACTGAAGCAGATTAGATTTTTCCCTTACCTTTAATCTGCTTTTTCATTAAATTTTGTATTCTGAATTCTGCAGCCTGCCGTTTAGGCCTTTCTGACACTGCTGTTATTGATGGACCGCAGTCATGAACAAATGTCATTACCTCTTCATGTTTTATTTTCTTGTTAATTAGACCAGTGTAAAATAAAAAGTACTGGCCCTTTTTAAAATTTCAGACCCACTTTACCATTTCTTCTTTTTACCGGGAATACTTTGGCTCCCAATCAGCCTCTCTCTGATATATGTGTTGTTATTCCATCTATTAACATTTACTTCTTTCTTTTTCTGTCTTGGTTGAAATAAAGAATTATATTCTGCTTAAGCAGCTAGAATTTAAGAGATGATTGCTCAGTCTTGTTCTGAGATTTCCTCCTCTTGCTGGGCACAGCATGTAATTCTTTGCCTCATTTCTGAACCTGATCAATGAAAATGTCTCCTCCTCCCCTCTCCTTTTTTGAGAGTATTACCTTAGGCCTCCATTATTTTGTGGAAAGTTTTGTTTGTTACTGTGTGGTACCCTTACTGACACAATGTGGACATAGTCCTTATGGAGACAGGTGACTACTATGGGTCATTTTTTTAGCTGAATGTTAGCATAACTTTGCTTGAAAATAAATCCTAGTAAGATTTCCATTTTGGAGATGCATAAAATTAAGAAGCTGTGTCTCTCCTAAACCATATTTTCAGCCACTCAGAAACATCTAATTCTTTACAATCTTTCTTTTAATTTTTGGCTATTATATTATTCTTTATTATTTTACACGTTTTCAACAGTGTGGTTTGGCACTTCTATTAAAAGAAAAACTACTTCAGCTTTAACGGAGAACAGAGAACTACTACCTGAAAAACAGTGACTTTAAACAAACTTTTTAAACCAGAGTGAATAAATAGGGCAAGGCATAAGCAAACTGTCACCAGGACCTTACTGCTTGGTGCTGAAATACCTGTTGTTTTCCCAGAGAGGCTGACGCCAATTGGAGCAAACTATGAAAGGAGTGTGAAGAAGTGTCTCTTCAGGCTTTCAAATCATTCTTTTTCTGAACTTTAACCAAGCAGACTCATCATGGGTATAACTGGGTGAAATGTTTAACTATTTGTAATACAGCAGGAGAGCATTAGTTGTTATTCCTTCTATCCCATTGAAAAGAATGGGATTGTGCAGCAGTTGCTAGGTTGCATTTTGTTACATTATTACAGAGACTGAACTGATAGCAGGATATCTGAGCTAGGATCTCCAGATAACACACAGAATAGAAATGTGTCTTGAGGGAACCTTTGGTGAATGGTTTTGGTTTTAAGCAAGTTCAGGGGAGGCTTGGCCCTTTTCAGAGCTTCAGTAGCAGCCTCTAGGCCCTCAAACAAGGGAAGCAGCAGGCAAAACCCCCATCCCAGCTGATGGAGCTAGTGCAGAAAGTAAAGTCAAACTGGAATGACAATTTTTGTCAGAGATTAGATTTTACGAATTTCCATTGATAGTAAATACGTAAATGCTACCTAATTTTATTTTTATCAGGGTGATTCCTTATTTCTTTTTTCCATTATCACAATCTTCAGATAAAAATGATAAGATATTTTTCTATGTAAAATTGGAATTACGTTAATTACGTTAAAAGGCAGCATAAAGTCTAAAGCATTCATCCCTTTTAAGGAGAAGCACAAGAGAGCTTCTTTCTACACTGATACATGTTTTGTAGCCTGGTATTGATTTGTTGGCATTTTCAGGGATTGGGAAGGTCAATGTCGCATTATCCTTGCGAGTGTCTGAATTCTGTAGTGTGTTAGACTATTTGTCCTTAAGAAAAAAAATAGCAGTATATTTTTGTCCTGTGTTTTGCCTGCAGTAAATCTACTTTTTCCATTGTTTTGATGTGCCATTTAGAATTCCTTAATTGTTGCATAAAAAATGTGCAGGGGGATTAAGAAACTAGGAAACGTCTGTGCCTGTGATTACTAAACTACTGAAAATGTTTTCTGCTTCCTCTCGTTTTAGTAATTGTTAAAATATATATTTAATATAGTGAGCATTTTTAAATTTGTGCACTATTTGATGTTAGATATTTGATTCTATAGATGTAGCTTTCTAGTTAATGAAGCATAGAATTGTTGATGAACACCTTTAAACATACTCTGTGTGTTCAACTTATTTAACTAGCATTTAATTTCCTTTTTTGGCTCAGCTTTTTACACTGCCTTGAAAATTTTTAATTGTACCTTTAAGCAGAATTTGTGGCAGTCACCTTATTAAGCCTCATTTTTTTTTTCTGTGTCATCATCCTCATGGTAAAATGTTAGGAAATAGTTTTTTTTTAAATGAGATGGCTAATGTGCTCCATAAGGCGGGAAGAGCTGTGTTTTTGTAGATTTGTGCTGTGCGAAATGCAAGTGTGGGCATTCTGTTTCCTTAATGAGAACGGGCCTGTCTGCACCGGCGCCTCAGCCTCGGCCTCGGCAGGGAGAAGCTGCCGGGCGCCTTTGATGCCACCTGACAGGGCCGTGTCACGGAGCAATAAATCTTAAGCCGTGCTGTTTAGACCCACATCCCGGATCTGTTGACTTGCCTGAGTGTTCGAAGTCAGCACTTTCTGCAGTTCCCCGGTGTTACTGCTTGTTCCGTTTGCTGGGGGAGCTGAGGAGGCCTCACGTGGTCCCGCGGCCTCTGCCTTTCCCGCGGCCCCGGCCACTGGCCGGGCTCCCAGCCAGCCTCCGCGTAACCCACCCCACTTGGTCATCTCAAGTTCCTCCTTGAGATATTTCCCTCAGACAAGTTCCAAGTTAATTATTCTGCTTTCTAAGCCTTTACAAACAAAATAAATATATTTTGGATGCCAGAAATAATGTAGTAGTAGAATTTATTGATTCCCCCCACCTCTTTTTTTCCAGTTTTTATACTGGAAAAAGCAGGAGTCATATAGTTCTTTCTATATTCATATAGAAACATATTCATGTTCCTATAGAACATATTTCTATGCTCTTTCATATTAAGTGGTTCATATAAAGTTATTTTGAACAGATCTCTTTTTATGCATTCCTTATATTTTCAAAACAAGCAAATGTAGATTGCTTTGGTACTTTATGTAGGTACTGCTTGAAAGGTTTGTCAAATGTAAAGTAAATTGCTGATCATTCTTTTTAACCTTTTAACCAGAAAAGCAGTCTATAAATATAGGAACTGAAATAGATATATTAGTTACATTTCATTTAACTGACTTATTGTTCATTATATCAATTACATTAAAAAAGAAAAGCTTATTTGGAGATGGGAGCATGAGGGGAAGCTTACTTCTCAGAAACTCTCAGTTTCTTTTTTTAGATAAACATTATTTAAGGAATGTGTGTGGATGAGTGGTTTGGATGGGTGCTGCAGGTTTCATTATGAGCAATTCTCCCATCTGATTTGCCTAAAAATTGCCTAAAAACCTCTTTGCATGGGTGGCAAGGCAGCCTTTCCAAAGGCAAAGGGTAGTTTCTCTTCTCAGTCTTCAAATTTTTTCTGTTAGGACATCCTGTGAGAGCACCCACAGGTTTGTGCCATCTTCCAAAAAGAAATTTATTTGGCTTTTCAGGAGGAGCAGGAGGAAACGAAGGAAGAGGATGGAAACAACCAGTGTTTCTGAGATCTAAAGTAAAAGTGTGCAGCCTGTTTAATAGGCAGTAACGAAATTTTACTGCTGGGATTTGCTCTATGCTAAAAGTAAAATTGCTTACACGACACTAGTTACTTTGGGAGTTTCAGAGAGAGCAGAGAGACATTTGCTATTTTTTTAGCTCCTCCTGAGTGAAATAGTAACATAAATTTCAGTTTGAAAAGTCATTACGTTGACCACCCTTTCCCTGTGGGCCAACTTCCCCCGGTTGGTTTGGTGAGACCTAAACCCCCTGCTAACATCCCCGCTGAGGATCACACTGGAACGTGTTGAATAAAACACTCCATCATTAGTGGTGAGGCAATAGTGCATTAATAAAGTACATTTTGAAGCAATGTAGTTCTGAACGCTTACCACAGCCAAGGTCTTCATTGTGGTTGGGAATAAATCAGCTCCTTGCAAAGCGCAGGTTGGCCTGGAGTCCCGTTCACCTTTCTGACGCGCTGCGGTACCCGTCCTGGTGGTGCAGATGAGGGCTGTGCAGGGGTTGTTGCTGCCCGTCGCGTGGGTCGCGGCAGCACGGCTCCGTTCGGCAGGATAGAGCATCACGACTTTACAAAATACGCAAGCCCAAAAAAAGCATTTCACAAAGCATTATATAAACTTTATAAAAACTGATAACATGAGACATTTCATCTGGCTCCGTATTTTGAACTGTACAGTTTCCAATTCAGATGTTCTGTAGGAGTGTTCATTGGGTTGCCTTTTTGCCTCTTTTTATAAGAGAATGTAACGATACAACCTTGTTCAGCTTTGAAAATGCTAGAATGAAGTCATTAACCAAAAATGCTGCAAAAACTTCAGATTCTTTACATTTTACACGTCAGATTTGCCAATGCTTTACTACATGAACATGACTTAAAAAAAAAAAAAGCAAAAAACCTTTTGCTTCCAGGCAGTGCATGGTTCATGTATTAGCGTACTTCTACAAAAGAATTTTTTGCATGGTATTCGTTCCAGCTCTCTGGTTATTTTTGCCTTCATTTTCTTTGTTTTTCACCAGGCATGTGTATATATTTACTGTCTTGTGTCATGCTAAAAGCTAATCTAGATAAGTAAATAAAGCATTTAACTTTTTTTTTTTAATGGTTGAATGACATTATAAATAATTCCTCTAGAGGGAATTTTAAAGGCAATTTTGATTTCTTACTGCGCTTTGGAATACCTGGCTTTGGCAAAATGGAAGGTCATAATTATTGAGTTTTGTGATTAGAACTTTTTCTAATTTTAGTACCTTAGACTATTTTGCAAGGCCTCTTTTTCCATTATATCTGTCTGATTTTTAATAGTAGCATTCAGTGTATGGTCGTGTTCAGTGTAAGTGTCTGTGGAAGCAAGATGTGCGCTCTCCGAAAGCCACGCTCTGCAGGGTTTCCTAGAGCGCCTGAAACTGTCCATCGAGCCAGAGCTTGCAAACTTACAGGATTGGATTCTTGGTAGAAATATTGATGACAGTGATGATAACGTTAACTAATCTGAAAAGGAAACCTTTCCCTCACCTCCAGGTATTATTTAAAATTATTTCCATATTGTTTGTTTTCAGTAAATCAGAAAAATACATATACTACCTTTATGTGGATAGATTTCACAGTAGAATTCTTTGGTAACTCTTTGTGGAAGAGCCAACATTGAGAAGTAAAGCACAAACACCTTTCTTTTTCCCTTAAGATATAATGTAGGGGTCCTTCATACCTGCTTTCTGCCTGTTTAGAAAAATAAATATATACAACTAGTTTTGCTTGCTCAGATTATATACATTTTTAGCAGGTCTACAATTCCATCTTAATTTTTCTGCATAGATTGTAAGATATGCGTAGTTATTAAATGTCAGAGTAATGTAGGTAAAACTTGAATAATCTTCTATTTTTATCCTTTATTATAATTGTTTTATCAAATTCTTTAGTATGTATTTTTCTATATGTACACCTCATTTTTGGAATGTGGAATTATGTGCACCTTTTTCATTCTTAATTATGCATGGTGTACTTGTGTTTACATATTGAAAACATTTTTCAATATGCTGCATGCTCCAAGAGCAAAAAGGTTTGCTATTTTCTCATCTTTCGGATCTTTAATTACAGGAAAATGAGATTTTGAAGGTAAAATGAAGTTTATCACATATACAAAGAGAATTGATTACAGCAAAAACAATTAATAAAATTGTTTATGATTCTAGGTTCCATGGTTCCTTTCTCCATGCGTATTTTACATGCTGAACTTCCTCAGTACCTAGGGAATCCTCAGGAATCACTTGATAGACTGCACAGCATGAAGATAATCTGCGCCAAGGTAACGGATTCTCCATGCAACAACATTTCGGAATGTTTAAGGAATATATTTTACTGTCCTTACCCAGAACGTATAATTTGAACTATCATGTCTTAACGCTGTCAAACAAATGATACGAATGAGGAACTGGCTAATGGATCATTTACTATCTTTTTGCCTGTTAGGTTGCAGCATCCTTCTTTCTCTTGCTTGGTAACTCTGCTGCCTAAACGTGTGGACTGGAAAATATGATAGAAGCATAATTCCCCTGCTTTCTTGCTTGTGCCAGGCAAGATACAAATAAAATAGTGTAATATGTTTGAGGGCAAGTGGGAGAAGCCTTTTTTTCCCCTCACTCAGCTGCATACAACTATGCAATAGCTGTTAATGACCAGGACTATGCTCCCTCTTTCAGAAACAGCCTGGATAGCTGGCTTTGGAAATGCCAGGCATTTAAACTGTTTTTTTTTTTTTTCTTTTCCAAGTTGCAACAATACAAAATTAAGGTCTAAATGATAATAAAGGATTTGTCAGTGCTGAAAATTGAATAATGGTGCTGTGAACACTATCCATATCTCAGTCCACTAAACCAAACATCCTAAGCATTAAGCATCCATCCTTTAATTTTTAACAGAAGTCTTCCCTAGTAATCTAAATAAATGAATGACTATAAATGTTATAAATTGTGTTAATCCCCCGAAGAAACAAAGCCTTATTGTTTTATCAGAGACACTCAAAATTTCAAAATTGTTTATTATATGTGATTGCATTTTATTTGCAGTATTCTTTTGAAGTCTCCTATATTTACTCATGAAAATGAATTGAGTAATATAAATGAAGGATTTTTATTAGTATAATTGCCTTAAGTCATAAAATAAACTTGTTTCTTAATGCAGAGAAGTCACTAGGATAACCAAATGCTTACAGTTGAAAAACATTATCTTTCCATTATGAGGTAAAAGAAGGAAGTTTGTGGTAATAGATGATGAATGTGGCATTTGCTGTAGAGTTGGAAAGAATTTATTTGGAAATTCTTAAAGGATATAGCAAATTTGACCAAAAACAACTTCTCGAGGGCACTTTTTAGCACATCATGAATAATGTTTTCATTCGTGACAGTCTCATCTAGTATTAGAATATTAGCTTCTTTCCCTTGCCTTCTTTTTGAGACCCTTAAGTCATCTAGAAGCTCCAGGTGGCTCTGATTCTCCTTGGTTTTCTTTGAACACAAACTAGACTGATCATTTGTTTAAACTGGAGGGATGATGATGGGAAATAGGAAGAGGTGAAAAAGAAATAAAGGAGATCTACAAATAAAAGATACTTTTTTTTTCCCCTGCCAACTGTTCTTGAAGAAAGGTCCTTTTAAGCATATGCTACCAGATCAAACTCTAGTAGCTTCCTATGTTAGTACAAACTCTGTGTGACCTTTTGTGCCCTTTGCAAAAGATTCTTTGAGTCTGGCTATATGCCTTTTATTGGCTTTTCCGAGGGATCCTCCATTCTCTGCACACGCTGTCAGTTTCCTGTTTGCTCTCTCTTTATTCTGAATTTGAGAAACTGCTCCTGGGTGATATCAGGAGGGGAGCAATCTTCCCTGCCTCCTGACAGATTCCACCAGGGCCGGGACCAGACAAGCCATTTGCTGTGTTGACGGCTACTTTTTGAAGTACAGAACACAGGAAACTGCAAACAAACACATAAAACTTACACCCTTCACAAGGGGATATTCCTGATCAGTTATCCTAAGTACCTCATTGCAGATCAGTTGCTTACATTTAATTAAGTCCCTTGTCTTTCGGAGCAGCTAAAAAACAACTGTAGAAAGAAGAGTGTGAAAAAAGAGAGCTTGTAGCAATAAAGACATTTTTAAAAAGCAGTTATAAGTTCTTGATAATTTAACCACTTGATGTAATATGCAGGGTTGTCTGGAAATCCTGTATGTTTGTATACTGTTTTAATTTCTGTGTGGAATGCTCTCAGCCTAGTCATCTAGCTCACATTGGACTGTTCACCAATGGGGCACATAACGCCTAGGAAAACCATGGCATAACAAGGAAACCAGCATAACGAGTGTATATTCATTATTCCTCATATTTGTATACGACACTTGGGAACCATTTGGGTTATAACAGAATTAATTGGGGAGCTTTCAACCAAAAGCCTCCAGTGTTTTACTTTGCGACTTTAAAAAGTGGAAAAATAATCTCTGAGCATCCTTATTTACAGAAGGGCATACAAGTCGTCATTATATAAATGAGATGATCTTGGAGTCAGGAAAGCTAGAAGAAAGAAAAGCCCTATTAGCTCACCTAGTCTGTCTCTTTGCAAAGCAGGGCTGTTTTTCAGCTCTTAATGAGCCAACCTATGGAGCTGAGACCACTTCCCCTGGGAGGTTATTCCAGGCTAATGCTGATATATTCTTATCACATGAAAATTTGTCTTCCTGTTCTGTTTCTCTTTCTTAATGTAATTTCATTATTCCTATCTGATACCTCTTTTTAGCCTCCTGAATTCCCTCTTGCTTTTTCTTCTGCACACTCCAGAGACAGTTGTCAACTTTCGATGGCCATTAGACTTGAAGTTCAGTCCATAGTCACTTTGTCAGCATTCTGGTAACTCAGTCTCTTCAGCCTGGCTGTTCTTGCATATATCCGATAACTGAACTAGGATTGGAGGTTGAGTGAATAATCATAATTTTATTTTTTCCTGGATTTTTTTTTCTTGTTACCTTTTTTTAGTAGGCCTGCAAATTTGTAATCAATATTTGAGCTGATATTTTACTTCTCTTATTCAGAATGAAATAATCTCTGAAAGTTCTGTGGGGGAATGTGGTGAAATTATTATTGTCTCTGTGTTGTCATTGGTCTTTCGGAATGTGAGTTGCTTCAATGAGTTTTTGAACTCAGGTCTACTTTAATGTAAATGGTCTCCAAACACCCAAGCAGTAAAGAGCAGTAATTTATATCATAAAAAGGTTTGTTCTATTGAAATACACATACAAAAACATACTCATGATGACTTCAGTGCTACTATGCCAAAATAACAGGTTTGGATTAAACTCAGCCCATGTTTGTGACCAGCTGAATAAGGAGAGACCTCTTGGAAATAATATCCCATAGTGTAACCTATTTTACTTCTCAACCCTGATGCATCAAGTAACAGACCTGGTTCAGTTACTGAAAATATGCAACTATTCTGTTTTTCATATACGATTTCATTGTAAGGGGTATTTCTCTTGATGCCTTGTTTGGTGAGGTTTTAGAAATAATAATGCACCAGTCCAAGTACCCAAAAAGCCACAATTTCAACACATAGCTTATTTTGAATAAGAAGCTAATGCTGAGTAGAAGTTGTGAAAGACAGAGATATTTAAGGATGCAAATGGTCATAGGTTAGCAGTTAAAGCATACAGACAATTGACATAGAATGAAACAAGACTGAATTAAATAATTTTAGCCAATATAAGTAATGTATGTGTATTCAAAACAAGAAAAAGCATAGGTCATATATACATACATATATGTGTATATTTTTAAGATATATATATAAATGTTGTTTAAAGTAAATGGTAGTGGTGTTCCATGCTTATTTCTTTTATATTTAAAACAAGGATGTTTAGAGCTATCCCATATGATATTGCTAGAATAGACAGCTCACCCTCAGTGGAAGAGAAAGATGAGAGCATCTGCTAAAATTAAGCATTTCATATCAGCTAGCCCACATAACTTACACTGAGGAACTACTTGAATCATTAATGTCAGTATTAAACAATATTTGGAAAACTGGGGAAATTCTCAAGTATTGAAAGACTGCTGATGTTGTTCCTATGTTTAAGAAGGGCAAAGGGAGATCAACCTAGGGAATTAACCAATTAGCCTCAAATCAGCCCCGAGTTCTATTTTAATTATGTTGAGCTTGAGGTGACGGCTTGATATCCCCGAGTGGATGTCACAGAATGGTTAATATAATATTGTAATGGTATTTTCATATCTAAGTCTTTCTTTTCTGATTATGTTAGTCAGCACATCTTCACTGAAGGGCTTTGTCAAACAAATCTATTGTCTTTTTCAGCAGGACAGCACATCTTATTGATGAAGCAATTTGTCCTGTTTAGACCATTTCAAGAGTAAGAACTTCTGAGACAGAAAAGCGATTGCTAGATATTTCCCAGGGAGAGAGGAAAGTCACTTTTTTAGACCAGTCAGAGAATAGACACTGAGTTTTTTTGGCTTTTCTGGGAAAGGACGGTATTTGTTTGTCAGCCTGATGAGGTGCCTAGTTATACACTTGACGTTTTAACACTTTTGAAAATCTGGTGCTTTGATTTCCAAGTGATCTCTAAGTGGTTGCACTGCCTGAAAGTGTGACTAAGATTCAGTCTCACTGCCACACCACTGTGATGTCCTAAATTGCCACCTATCAATAAGGCACAGAATCTGAACAAGTGGATCCTCTTAGCCTCTCAAAATTTGAGATAAGGCAACTTAGCTTAGCCCTCTATGGACAAGGTTTACTCTAAATCATGTTACCTTGTATTGTCACGGGCCAACAATTCTTACAGGGAAAATTACCCTGGCTCAGCTGGCATGTGGTAACTGCAGTCATTTCATCATATGCTTCTCATAGCTTTTATGTTACTTGGAGTTAAATTTATTGCAGCTAACTTTAGGCTTTTGCTGTAGCCAGGAAAAGCAATTGGTGTCTCTTAGGGCAATTCCTTCCTTCCATCCAAAGATGTCTAAAATAGGTAGCATGAATTCACTTTTTGGAGGTACTAATTGGTCTTCATTGACTGTAGGAGGCACCAAAGAGCTATTTGAGGTCGGATTAATTTCACATTTCCAGCCTTTTGAGGTTCTCCTTTGTGTTGTTTTTAAGGGTCTGCTTAGAATACACTGAGCACAATTTGAATATTTTCCTGGTGTAGAAAAATAAATGTCATCTTAAACTTAGAGCGACAGAAGATAACGGCTCTGTTGGCAAGTGCACCGGGTGCCCAGAAGAGGAAGTGCCTCATGTTTTGCTAATTGGTCAACCACAGCAGCTGATTAAAGAGCAAGCCACCTTAATGGATTTTGAAGGGGATCTCTAGCAGTGGACTGTGACCAAAATTATAAATCTGTAACAGGAGAAATGGGGAGATCTGTAGGAGTCAGAGAATAAATTGGGAGAAACTAATGGGAGGAGAAAAAGAGAGAGTGACTTGCATTTTAAATAGAACCTTGCATACATATTTTAATAGTGCTTAAGATACGAGCTTCAGTAGATAGAGATTTTTGTTCTTCCAATAATACAACAAATGCTTCATTCATTCAGTGATTTACGTTACTTAAAGTCTACAGTAAATAGCAATTACCAATAGCAAAAATAGTGAAAAGACAGCAATAGACCCTGAACTTTGACAAGTGAATAAAAAGAACTGAAAGAAGTGTTTCATTAAGGACATAAAGAGAATGACATAAAGAGAAACCAGAGCCCAGGTTAAGGTGGGGGGAGTCTAGAGGGAACGACTCTGAAAAAACAGTTTGATGTTCTGCGTTGCTAACATTCATCCTCTGACGAAACATATTTCATGTTTTGCTTAACAAAATGTGTATGTCCCTAGACTGTGCTGACGTTTAATTTCTGCAGGTACCATAAACGTAAACTCTAAAATACTTTCACCATACAAAGGCTTTCTTACTTTATGCAAATGCTATAGCTGTGCATTTTAAAATCAGTGATTTTAAAATGTATTGATGTGAAATATCGCTGCCTGATTTGTTTTTCATACAGCCTATCAGTTGTTGATAATGCATTTAATACAAAATACTGTTTAAACTCATATTAGTTACTTTAAAAAATACTACAGATATTAGAAAATTTGGAACAAGGCTTAGCTGAAGATGGAAGTATGACTACCATTGCACCGGAGAACCGGCAAGGTGGGTATCCTTTAAGCCTTTTCTTCACAGACAGTGTATTTTTACTGCTTGCCCAGTATTTTTACTGCCTGCCCAACGCCAGAAGTTTTCACAAGACTGTCCCAAAGTTGTTAAAACAGCATTTATGTCATCTCATAGCCTGTTCAGCCTCTGAAGTGATACTCCTTATACATTTATTTGCTGGAATTAATTTCACAGTTTTGCCTTTTATTTTAATCAAATTGTCTTGCTAAATCAAAATTCTTACCTAGTTAGAAGAAACAACATGGCTGCCGTCCCTGAGGGATGAGTGAAGATCAGCATCTTGCTGTGGCATCCACGTGGATGCGGCGTCTTAAGCCTTGATTCATGGCCTCCTCCCCGTCTTCATCTCTGAAACTCACCAATTTTTGGGGGTCAAATTGCCATCGAACAAGGGCCACGCTGGTCTAGGTGGTTGTTGTGTTGATCTGCATGGTGGTTGTGTCTGTATCTCACTGAAGGTGCATGATACTCCTGAAATAACCAGGTCTCCTTTAAAAATGAGATTTAGATAGTATTCCTCTGAAATAGCGTTTTCATCATCTTATTTGTGCCTGTGTGTTTTTTCGCGTTGCCGTTATCTGAGCTGTTTAACCTGAGTAGTCCGGGGTACATTACTGCATAAAGGTCATCTGGACAGATTAGTTGTCTGAGCATCCTTTTTTGTTAATGGGATTATGCTAGTGAGGTCACTTGTGTGTGCTTAAAAATTTGAACAGCAGGTGATGGATTAGATCCACTCAGATCCACTCATGGTGCCTGGTAATCCAGAAGTTAAAAATTTCACACCAAGGAAACAACCTTCCAGTTCCAGCTGACAAAATCAGGAAATTCGATCAACTTCCTTCCAGGATAGCATGCAGCCAGAGGATGTGGGAGGTCAGATCTGCCTGTGGCAGGGCCGAGGCTGGGCAGAGCCGTGGGCAGGGCGAGTTTGCTCTATTGCAGGCCTAGGGGCTCATCTGCGTGGAACTGCGCGGACCTGCCTGGGCTCTTCTGCCTCCTCCTCAAAGGGACAAGCTGTAAAGCAGCTTTTATGGGCACTGTGCTTGAGCTAATACACCACCTAGGGGTGTCCTGAAAAAGTGAGTGCTCTGTGAGCTGCAGATGTCATGAAGGCAATTGCAGGTGTATTCAAATGAATATGTTTACTGTTCTTCTCAGAAGAGATAGGAAAAGAAAAAAAGAAACAGAGAAATAATCAGATATTGATGCACAGCACTAGAGAAGCTAGTGCTTCTCTGCTTGTATCTGCTATTCCTCTTGCCTTGTCCCTTGCTGCCTTTGCCTTTGTTATCCTCCGTCTTTCCCTTTCTGCCTTCATTCTCCACCTTCATTCTGCTGTCTACCTCCTTATCCCCACGCTGTGTTCCCTTCTTTAGAGCGAGGAGCCTGCTCACCCCTCAGAGCACAAGGGCTTTCTGTCCTAGCGTGCCCGACCCTGCCTGCAGCCTGCTGCCGGGGAGCTGCCGCGAGCCCGGAAAGCACTACCGCCGGGCAGGCAGCAGCCAGCCGTTACCAGGGGATGAGAGTGCTGCAAGTCTGCGAGAGAGAGAGCTGTGTGTTTACCGTGCAGCTGCCGGCAGGTTTAGGGCTGCCAAAAAGCCCTTGGAGCTCTGTGGGA
Source organism: Crypturellus undulatus (assembly GCA_013389825.1). Classification (NCBI taxonomy): domain Eukaryota; kingdom Metazoa; phylum Chordata; class Aves; order Tinamiformes; family Tinamidae; genus Crypturellus; species Crypturellus undulatus. The sequence continues at coordinate 54,560 of VWPW01022603.1, forward strand.
GTGTTGGCCACTGCTGTCTGCGGAGGCCAGCTGGGTCTGCTCCCTGTCTGCCTCTGTGCGGCGCTTGGAGCTACGGGGGGCTGGTAATGTGTTTTTTCCTGTGAAATGTAGCTGAAGGAAACCTTATTAACCGTGCCTGACGGCAGCCTTAATTCATTATGGGGATTATGCTTAGTATGTAATTTCCTTATTGCTGGTGAAAGTAGGTGCCACACCAACCGACTCATCATATGCATCTCCTGTAGGCTGGAAGAGCGCCTCGCTTGCCAGTTTTTCAGCAGGAGGAGAGATTTAGCATTGCACCACTTGGCTGGTAACATTTTCTGTAGGATGCCACCTCTGGAGCCTCCTAATGCACAGAGCTCCTAGTGAAACGGGTGGCAGTTTAATGCACAGAGCCCGTGATGCAGAGCAAAGCAAGAGGAGTGTTCGGAGAGGAGAAGACCTACGAAGTGGGCTGAAAGCATTTCAGTAACATACGGTGATTTGATTTGAGTTTTTGGTTTCGTTTTGCTGTTGTGCAGGTTTTCTTTAACCTGCTTCTGCCTCCCGGGAGCCCCCTTCACGGGCGGCACCGTGTCCAGGTCAGAGGCAGGTCCAGTTTGGTTGGTTTATAGCGCAGACCAGAGGAACCTGCTCTGGCCCTCGCTGTCCTTGTTGAGAAGCTGCCGGGATCGGCTGCGGGAAGCCCGGGCGGCTCAGGCAGCTCCAAACTTCCCTGCAGGAGTCCTTGCCTTATTTATTGTCACCTAAATCCTTGATAAGACCTTAAAAATTTGAACATAGCTACCAAAATATCAGCACGTTCAAACAGGGCGATAAGTGAGATAATAAAGGAGAGGTATTTAATTAGGTGTAGGTTTTACAGGCATGCAGAAAAAAAAAAGAAAAATGGGCAGGCAGACCTGAAGGGAGGCTCGGTGTTTGCAGAATGCTCTCCATTAAGCAGCAGGAGTGTGGTAGTCGAGGGTGAATTTGTAAAACAGAAGCTAGTGTTAATGAGTGATTTAAGGTGCTGGCTTCAGTCTTGGGCACAAAGAAATGCCTCCTCTTGTGAGGAGGAACATTTACAGCTTTTGTTTAGGGGAGATTTTTTTGAAAGAGTTTTTCTTTTCAGGAAGGAGAGTGTGCATTTCACCAGGGTTTCTTATTTGTAGTAGCTTTTATCTGTGCTGAAAAATTACCCGTGCAACCCACCATGCTTTTCCTCACAGACTGCATTATTGATACAAATGAGTGTTCTCGGCTGATCGCATCTCACTGAGATCTCCCCTTTTCCCCCACCTCCGCCAATCATTACAGTGACCTTGGCAGTTGATTGACTGGGAAAAGAGACATTTATTTTCCCAATGTACTAAATTAATATTCTTCGTGTTGATTTTTGAGGATTAGAGGAATAACTTCAGCATTGATCTAGGGTACTGCAACACAAGGGAAAATCAGGATCTGCATGAACTGTTCCCTCACAGCATGAGGAGTCGCCTGCAAAGCGGGAGAGAGCAGAATCTGCTGCTGCAGCTTGCAGTGCCCGCGGGCGCTGGGAGCAGGGGAGAGCAGACAGGCTTGGCAGGGCTCTCCAGCATATCTGCCAGCCAGGGGCAAGCACAAAGAGCCCCGGATTCAGGCAGCTCTTCCCTGGCATGTGTTGGCTCTGAGATGACATTTTGGCTGTGTTTGATTTTTGAGCTCCTCACATTTAATTCCGTAAATTACATGTTTTTAACTGGCACTTATTATCACTTGCATCTTTCCGAGCACCTTTTGTTCTGATGCTGGAAGACATGTGGCTTCCTTCAGCATCTAAGTACTGGCTGTGGCGCTGTGCAGGCTGCCCAGGAAGCAGCCTAATGTCCCTCCTGCTGGTGAGAAATCCTTGGCCAGCCCCCAGTGATGTTAACAGGGGGTATCTTCAAAATCATCATTCACAGCACCAATAATTGATGGCAAGAAAGAACCTAATTTACCTAATTTACCTGTGCAAATTCACAAGCTGCTCTTCTTTTGCAGCCTCTGCTCAGCTGTGGAGGTCACGACTGGGCCGGGTGATCTACTCCATGGCAAACTGTCTGCTTATGATGAAGGTACGTGGGTGGCACAGCTGCAGAAGTACCGTATCCTCAGGAATGCAGCATCCCGGGAGCCAGGGAGTTACTGCTGCAGAGAAAAGGGAAGCCTACCTGAGTGTGCGTGAAGGCTTTGCTTAGTGAAGAATTAATTAGAGTTAATAATAATGACTTCTTTAATAGGTAACCATTTGCAGTAATGTTCTTTGGGAACATATCTGTACTTATTTCTTCCCAAATCGTCTCAGAGAACATGCAATAACAATACAGAATTTGCATTTTTAAATTGAATTTTTCAAGCACTTAACTAAATGCTGTAATTAAAAGCAATTATGTGCCCTGTCTTCTTCAAACTGTGCAATAGGAATGTTGCTCTGTTTGTGCACATTAATAATGCCATAGACTTTGTATGTGGTACAGATCCAGAGCATCTGAATACATCTTTTGTCAGCTGTCTAGATTACAAGGTCTCTTCCTTCAAATTTAAATCGTCATTACCAGTATAGGGAACAGGGGGGAATAAAAGTAAATGGAGGTAGTTATCATTGTTTTATTTTCCTACAGTTTCCTAACTCTTTTAAGCAATCCTGCTTCATTTTGTGCAAGACTTAGCTTCGTCCTTTGCTCAGGAAATAAGTATAAATAAGACTTCCACATGATTATGAGAATAGAATATCCCCATTTCAGGCTTTTAAGATGACTGTTACTTTAAACTTTAAACTTAAAGCTACTTCATGAATCAGTCAGCAACAACAGGGCCAAGATTTGCAACCCTTGCTTCCCACTCCTTGGCTGCCCAGGCTTACCTGATTTTTCCATAACACTGAACTGACAACAGACACATTCAGTAATTTTAACACCATTTTAACATCCAGCAATGCTGTGATTGTCTTCTCTTCCTTCTCTGCAGAACAAACAAAGCTGTTTATTCTAATATAAAGTTCCACACCTTTATATGCTGTTGTATAATGCACTTTAAAAAATCCACTAATAATTTCAGGTGTGTCATATAATTAACATGTGTGTCATGAAATCCTGTTCTCAGTCTCTGAGTCAGTGCCATCTATTGCCATCTAGCGAATATTTACAATATTGCAGTATGGTCCTGTTTGTAAATGAATAAGGATAATTTACTGAAGTAAAAGAATGTTTCCTATAACACTGATATAAAAAAATAAAAACTAACTAAACTAACTAACTAACATTTTTAATCTACTTCAGCTATGCTCAAATCTAATGGGGGTTGTTTAATGTCTTTTCTGTTCTGCATTGCTTATCTGACCCAATCTTGTGTAGCACGGTGATATTTGTCTTTTTAAATATGCTATATGACCTCATTAGTTTCATAGCTGAATCTCACGTTAATTTATTGAGAGGAGTATATTGTTTTAGAGATGGTGAGCTAGGGTGGGTGCAAAAAAGTAATTTACCCAGACTCCTGCAGAAGAACCATAGAGGAACAGAGAGTTTATCACAGTTCTCCTTTACCCCGAGACTCTCTTCCTTAGGTGCAGAAGCCTGCCTGCTGAATCATTTTAGAGAGGTGTCTGATGATAACGTTCTGTAGCAGTTTAAGGCAGTCTCACTCTATGGTCGCTTTGCTTTTCACTCCCTTCCTTCGTACAACCTTTCTTAAAAACGTATTCTAGTTCCTCCTGTGCACCACTTTTGGACTTAACCAAGTGGTAAGTCGGGTAAGGAACCTGATACAACAGAAACAGCAAAGGAGAGTGTTGATATGGAGGGACATCAGCTGAGTCAGCTTTGCCACTGTCATGTGAAAGAGTGTCAAGGTAGGGGAGAATGAGATGGGAAGACAGGACCATGTAACATGTAGCACTGTAGACTTGCACTTAAAAGAACTGTGAGCAAAACTTGGCATGAAGCTAACTGTACCCTCAGCGTGGCAACATGAGGGAATATTCATTTAAAATGTAACTAATGATGTGCATTGTCTCATTTCAATAGCCTAATTGCAAAAAGTGTCATTTTACTGATTCACCATGAAAGTGTCTGAAAAACTTTTTAAAGTTCTTGTCATCTGAGATAAAGTCACTTTTGACATTATGTTTGCAGATTTTTATCTCTCTAAAGAGTGAATACCTAAGTACTTTACATATATATTATAAATGCACTCTGAGAAGAGGTGCATTTTGCATTTTAAATGTTTTTTCAGAGTTGTCTTTGCTTTTGTAGAACTTTCCTTAGGTGTTACTCCCTTGCATCGCTAATACAAGCTGTCCCCTTCTTTATAATGTTTCAATGGCATTATGCCCTAATTAAAAACTAGTCTATTGTTTTTATTTCAATAATTCCAGCCTTTCTCTGATTTAAAGGAGAAAGACTGCATGAATGATGTTGCTTACTAGAACTGGTTTGGATGTATTTAATGTTAGTTCCTGATTTATTATAAAAGACTAAGTGAACTCTCATTTGTATCCTGAATATGTAACCTTATCGCTTCCTTGGGGATTTCTCCTGAAGGTGTGAAAATCCGAAGACTCGCGATTTTTAGAAGGTGAAAAAATGATAATACGTCAGCACCTTTAAGCCTTAAGATGACAAGTTGTAGTCACTGCTCTTTCCCTGGCAGGACCTCATATTTTCAGCTCCTCACAACCTGTGAGACTTGGTTCCTCTGGGAGATGATTCCTTTATCTTTCTCCTAGACAGTTGTGCTTATACCTCGTCACACTAGCAAAACTGGAAATGAAACCCAAATCTTTAGTAAATAAGACCAAGTTGCATCTACTTTACAATATAATATTTTATAGGAATTGTCAAACTGCTTTTTTAACATGCCCCGGGGTAGCATAGTTCTGTGTCATCTGGCCATGTATAGGATACTGTAGAAATCTACTTCTGGGATAGGAGAGATGACTTTGTTAATCTGTTAATTCCACAGAATTACCAAGTTCTGTTAATTTTGCTAACTCTAAGAGAACTTCAGTTCCCTTGGACAGACTAAACTAAAAGAGTTTAATTCAGGTGTCAAGTTTCAAAATCAGTAGTTGAAGCCAAGACTAACTTTCCAGCATCCCTGCTGTTGTCATAACACTTTATGTAGCTTGTTGTCAACATGTGTTGTGCTTTGTATGGAGCACAAAAGCCTCAAGCCACACTTCCTTGCCCCTTACCAGCCTTGTTCCTGCAACTGCTTTGGAAAGCTGGGGAATGTGAAAGTTGCAGGCTTAAAATCTGCTGCGGGAAAGCCCAGGGCTAGTCTTGGATTTATACAGTTAGTCTTGGCTCTGGTCTGGTAGCAGGAAGTATAGGACACGATGCAGAGCAAGCAGGGACGCTGTGTGCTGTGTCCCCGCTCAGAAATGGGGCACAGAAAGCGCCAGCCCTGTCTGCATGTCAGGAGTGGCACGGAGCTTCCCTGCTCCTCGTTTGGATGTGTCCCTGCTGATGTATGGGAACCTGGTGGGGAATGCAAGATGGGGAGAGGTGTGTGCGCCTCGCAAGGCCAAGTCCATGAAGCGCCTTGGGCCCCCAGGACATCCTGCCGAGACACTGCTCCAGGGAATTCACGTTCAAGCCATATAACCCTGCATGGGAAACGTCCTTCCCCGCCAGCGCAGACACGGGGTCTCTGGGGACGCGTTATGTGGTGCTTTGGAGGAGGTGACCGTAGCAGCCCAGGCCATCCCAGTCCCGCTGCACATCCTGGTCGCGCAGGCCAAGTACCAGAGCGCACCGAGACGGAGGGGAGCCCTGCTGTAGACCTGAATGGGAAGGACACCAAGCACAAAAACTGGAAATGAACCCAGGAAAGCTGTTTCACCAATAAGCACGTCTTACTCTTAAAGGAATAAAATTCACAGTCACAGAAGATCCCTAAATATTTTTTAAGTAACACCTTTACTTGCAGAGATTAATACAGCCTTGGTGGTCCCTGTTCTGATTTCCACAGTACTCACCGTGATACTACAGACTGTTCTTCCACACTTCTAAGAATAAACACACACAGCATGCTGTAAACAATAAAGTCCTGTAATAAGAGCTCTTGCAGTGCCCTTAAAATCTCCTTGAGTCATAAACTTGTGAGAAACGGTGGTAGCGTGATGAGTTTCCTCACCTTCGATTTCTGAATTCCAAATGGATCAGAATTAGAAGGCAAGCTTGTTTTTGTGTCTGTGAGCTGTTATCTCTTGGCACTAGCAATAAGAAGTATGAGCACAGTGTGTCTCACAAGAATTGGGATAAGATCAAGATGTTGATTATTAACTGTTAGAAATTAACCATTATATACATTGGCTAGCACCCTGCCACATTCTGTGTGCAGGTGAGTGCCCCCTTGCAGAGCTTTGTAAAGTTAGAAAACAGCCCGATCCTCAGTTATTTGTAGCCCAGATCAATTTTCCAAGCAGATTAACTGCACATTTTGCTTTTGCATGAGATAGGAGAAGGGAGAAAGGATTTGGGGGAGGGATAGAATGGGCCTGGTTTCCTTTGGCCATTGTGCTAGTTTGTCAGCTTAAAACATACATGAAGTTGTAGCTTCTGTCACATTGCCTTGTATTTTTCACAAGTTAAGACCAGGTACAAAAAAAGTCCTAAAGTTCCTTTGACATAGTAATTTAGTAGTTAAACTGTATAAGTGTTTCAGGTATTTGAACCTTACAGCACTTCTCAAATATGTACAGAGGGCTTTTGACTCTCACCCTGAAAAGCATAATCCAGGCTGAAGAGAGTCAGTACAGATTCTTTCTCCTAATATTCAGCTACAAACTTTAAGACCTTGGAGTTGGGCTTTACAGTTCTGGTATAACCGGAGCTTAAATATCTGGTCATCTGCTCTTCACCCCTTAGGACTATGTGCTTGCTGTAGAAGCTTATCACTCCGTCATCAAGTATTATCCACAGCAAGAACCTCAGCTGTTGAGTGGCATTGGAAGGATATTCCTTCAGGTATGTGTTTTATTCTAAATCTGCTAGGTAATATTACTGTTTACAGCTATGGTGAGTGATTGTTGCGTCTAAAAATACAGTTATTTTTATAGAGCCTGTATCAAATTATAGAGGCAGTGGTACAAAAGAAAAAAAATCACTGTGAGATTATCAGATTATGCTAGGAAATACAAACTTGTATAGTATTAAAATTGCATGCATTTACATTAGTGAGCAAAGAAAGTACTGTAGAAAATTATGCTAATAGTTGACTCAAAAGGCAGACTTCTCTTAAAATTAATGGTAAAATTCGTGTTTTATTGAGCCAGAATTACACAGAAAATGTACTTTCCCACTACTTTAGACTGCAGCTCTTGGTCATCCTCTAACACTGGTGAGTGAATGTAAAAGAATCTGAGAATTTCCTTATTATATCACTGAAGAGAGCACTTTAAAAGAAGAAAGCAAAACTGCATGTATATAACAACTTTGCATGTAGCTAAGTATAATAAGAGAAAGATAAACTTTTTGTTTATCACAAAAGAGTGTCTAAACAGTTGGTATCTGAGAGTTTTATTTTTGACTATATGAAGTTCTTATCTTTTTCACACTCTCTAATACTAATGTTTCAAACTTTTAATTTTTATCTATTATAAATTTAATTTTGAATTGTCAAAAGTATTTACGAACAATCCAGTTTGTGGCACTAAGGTTATAAAATTGCATTGAAATTGCATAATTTACTCTTGGTAGATAATTAAGCCATGAATAATATTGTTTGCTTGCAGTCAGAGAATGTGTCATTCAAATTCAGCTCCACATTTTCTTAGCAGGAAAATGTTTTCACCATTTGATAGAAATGTGTTTGTGTTTAAAATACTCTGATTTAAAGTGGCTCTCCATCATTACAGAGAGATGTTTTAATACTGAAAAGTGTCGTGTACATTAATTAATTATTACCTAAATAGGCAGCTTATAATTATCTATATTAAATAATGGCACTGTAAATCTGTGTAATACTGTTGGAAATACAAGTTGTTAGTAGTTCTGGTCTTAATGGGAAGGGAAACTAGGTGTATGACTTGGTACTGCCTTGCTGAGCAGCGTCTTCCCTTGGGTCACAGTCTGGTCCATTAGTAGCTCAGTTTGCTGTAGAAGTATCTTTACTCGCAGGAGAGTGGGAGGAAAATGGTTCCAAATTTTGAAAAGAATGATGTCCATTCAGTTTAAAAAGTGGTGTTAATAGACCTTTTAGGGAATCATGTGATGTCACGGAGCTCCGTGATGTTGACCTGAGTTTGTATGTGGGGTTTTTGTGTTTATCTAATTGACCTTACCAGTGTTGAGGACCATGTCTTCTTTATCTTCGCATGTGGAGTAGCATAAAGATGTAATGTGTAAGGGTGTAAGGCTCCTAGCTCTTGTCTCAGTACAAATGGGAAATGGGGTCAAGAGACCAAAGATTGCAAAAAAAAAAAAAACCCAACAACAACAGCAATGGAGCCTCTCACAGGGATATTTTTATTTTGAGAAGCACCATAATCCTGTCACTATCACCTGAGTTATAAAATAGAAGTTCCCACGAAGCAGGGAAACAGCAGGGAAATTCACATGAAGCAGGGAGACATTTTAGTCTTGAGTATTTTATGGCATGTGGCTAATAGACTCCACTCACCGACTGACCTATCCCAAATCGGCATTTAAATAACTATATTAAAGAACTTAAAAGGTGAAGAGGTGTCTGACCATACTCTGCAATAGGTTGCAGGAAAACAGTTAAAAACGATAAATAAATTCTAGGAGTACTTCAGCAAAATAATCTGGGAGTTCAGACTAACAACTAACAATTTAAGTGCAGAGCCTGTTGGAGGCTTATCAATAGAGGATATTATTTGAGAGTAATAGAGGATATTGTTTTAGAGTAAGGTGAACGCAATAATTTAATTATTAATTTGAAGTGCTACTCACCTTTTCTGAACTTGGTTAAATACAATTAAGTGGCAAAGACTACTTCAAATTTTTAATATTTAATAACTAATTTAAGCCTAATTTCATTTTTTCTAGGTGAAAAAAATGTGAAAAAGTAGAAAGGTATTAACAGTTTCCCTTCTGTTTAGTGGCAGGAATGACAATCCCTATGATCTGGTATGTTTGCCTAGAAGATGTAGGACGCTACTAAGAACTAGAACTCTTCATGATCCCAAATATAGTTGGTTAGTCTTAACACCTGTTAGATTTAGATTCTGCAGGCTCCCAGCGAAGCAAACTGGAACTTTAGAGACTTATTATTCTCGTGGCTTAGAAGCATAGACACTATGAAGGGCAGGATTTAAATGTAAAATAATCTTGAAAAGTTGGAAAAATGAAATGGTAACTTGGCTGCTATTCAAAGAATAAAGGCCAAATACTACTGAATGGTGGCAAAAATACACAAATATCAAATGGAAAACAACTGACCAGGCAGCATGCTGCAGAAAGGAATTAGTGTAAGGAAAAGCAAGATACATGTGGGTAAACAAACCAGATTCTTAAAATACTATGGCATAAAAGCAAATTTCATATATAGAGGTAAAACAATAATGTAAATTATACAGGTAAAATTATACAGGTAAAATAATGCTGCTTTCCTTCTCACTGCTGTTCAGAGTTCAGCTGGAGTTTGTGACCACTTCTGAGTGCTCAGGGAAGATGTGAAGAATAGAGAGGAATTGCAGGAATGATCAGAGGGGCTAGAAAGCATTTCCTATGAGGAAAAAAAAAAAAAAAGATGATTGATTTGCTTGGAATTTATTTTTTCCTTCTCCAAAAGGGAAAGTGTGCTGAATAGTAACACCCAAACTTAATGGAAGAAGTTCTGTCCTCTGCCCATTTTCAGCCAGTTTTGCAAGCCCTGGAGAAGCTCCACACTCTACAGCTGAGAAGCACTTGGATAAAGCTTTACCTGCCTCTGGGGTTCTTTTTCATGATCTTAATACAACTTTTCCAGGATCTTGTTTAATAACAGATGTTATCCAGTAACACTTGTACCAGCTAATGACACTGTTTTCATGTTCTTATTCTTTGTAAAAGCTTTAATCAGGATGTATCTCCCTCGTTCTTATCATGGTAACCTTATGTCTTTACTGTTTAGATTGGAGACATAAAAACTGCCGAAAAATATTTTCAAGATGTTGAGAAAGTGATTCACAAATTGGATGGACTTCAGAGCCAAGTAATGGTTTTAATGAACAGGTAGATAATTTGATGGCTAACTGAAACTTCAGAATGTAGTGTTGCAAAGAATGTATTGTGAGCATTAAACTACCCTTGAGACAATTCTGTTTTATGTAGCTGTATTTGTCATAAGTGAGACTGGATGGCACGTAGACCCAGGAGATCTGCATTACTTGATACAGTCACATTATCCTGGATGAAATTGTGATCTTTCGTTGATTTTACAAAGCCTTTTCTCATTCTTCCAGTCATTGCATATTTTCACTCTGCTTTTTCAGTACACATTTGCATAAATAACTCTTAGGAGAGGAAAAGCTATTTTGGACCCTTCTCCTACAGTCACATCGGCTAGCGAAGCTGCTGCCGTTTAGGTTCAAAGAGTGTTAGAATATAAAGCAGTAAACTGAGCTGCATGCGGGGAGCTCAGGTCGTAATGTTGAGCACATTGACTTAATTAGAAAATAGTGCTCAAAAATGCTCTGGAAATGATACAGCTCACCTCATTTCATGAAGAGAAATAATTCCAGGAAGGGAGTAACTGTATTTTAATTAATAAAAGCACAATAGGAACTATTGCTTTGGTAGGCAGAATATCTAATAGCCAGATGATGCAAGGTGTCACTCCATTTGTCTGTAAATCAGTGTCTCCTTGCTGGCTAGAGATTACACCGTGAAGAGCAAATGTCAGAAACTTGCACATCTATAATAGGAAAAATAAAAAATGGTGTCCATTCTTTTTAAATGTATTATCACCTTGGGTTTTTCAGGATAAATCATTCATGTGTCACTTACTTTCTAGAGCATTTCTCCACCTTGGTCAGAATAATTTTGCAGAAGCTCATCGATTCTTCACAGAAATTTTAAGGATTGATTCATCAAATGCTGTGGTAAATCTCCGAATTGCTACATATATAATGAACACCTAAGTTATTCTTGTAATGACTCATTCATGGATTTAATTAGTACCCAGAGCTTTGCAGAAAATTTAAATGATGTCTGCAGGCCCGAGAGTTTTTATCATACATAAAGATAGGATATAAGATGGGAAATGAAGAACCAGTTTATATGAAGGGAATGAATACTTAGAATTGCATGTAGATAGTCCAGTGCATTATGATTTTATGGGATGTTTGCAAAAGCACAGTTTTTCTTTACTCTTTTTAGAGACATACATGTCAGAAAAGGAAATGGCAGCTGCTAATGTAGATGAGGTTTAGAATTTATACAACATTGAAGGGATACTGTCTATATTTTTCACATGTTGTGCATCAGGCCTTGGATCATGTCACAGAATGCGATCAAAGAAGAGCTTTTTGCTTCTTTTGTCATTTGTACATCTGGCATACTTTTCAGTTGACTTAAAATCAACTAAGTAATGTCCTACACTATTTATATTATGATTTAGATTCTCTTAGAGTTTCAGCTGTTAGAAGTCCTTTTAGCACCAGACAGGTCTTCAAATTGCCAAAAAAGAAGGGGTTGGGATATAAGATTGATAGGATATTTTAGTTACTTGTGTGCACACATACACACACACACACACAAAGGTAGTTCTGTGCACACACTGCAGTTTGCTTTTACTCCACATGTATCCTTTTTTTTCCTGCCAATACTTATAAATACATACACATAGCTGTACGGTTATATAGTTGCCGTTATTTATTTACAATATGTTTTTCTCTAGGCTAATAACAACGCCGCTGTTTGTCTTCTTTATCTGGGAAAATTGAAGGATTCCCTGCGGCAGCTGGAAGGAATGGTTCAGCAGGACCCCCAGCACTACCTGCACGAGAGTGTGCTCTTCAACTTGACAACCATGTACGAACTGGAGTCATCCCGCAGCATGCAGAAGAAGCAGGCCCTGCTGGAGGCTGTGGCCCTCAAAGAGGGTGACAGCTTTAATACTCAGTGTCTCAAGCTAGGATAGATCATTTCCAACTATTTTTTCCAGCAAAATTCATTTTTTAAATTGTATATACTCTTGCCAGTGTGTAAATGTGAAATAAAATCTCTTTAATTCTGAATATTTGGCTCTGTTACTACAGAAGCTGTGTTGTCTGTGGCAGTCCTGACCACCAGTGTGTAGACTTTGTGCTGCTGACCTGTAGCCAGCTTCATCCCTGCAAGTCTGTGTCTGTTTATGGCTATGCCTCTTTACAAGATACACAAAATGGCAATTACTCTCATTCATTTTAAATTGCATTTGACTGACTTTGTCTTGATGATTGCTATAATCTTTCTGTAATTTGTGAGTAAAAGATACGAGCTAATTTCATCAGATGGCTAGAAGATATTGATGGGCTACCAGTATGTGTGTTACAGAAATGCAGCTCTGAGTGCACATCTCTTCAGCTACTGTTACTGTGTACTCATTTACCCTCATCAAAATATTTAGTACCTTTGTGTATTCAGCTATTAAAGGAAGAAAGTGTCGAGAATTAATCTAGTATTTAACATCTTATGCTCTCAAAGGAAGATAGAGCCCATTCAGTGAGGGCTCTATCATCTGAGTGAAGCTAAAGGGAATCCCAGCTTCTTTTTGGTGCTGGGTGCCATTAAATCTTTTGGATTAAAACAGTTGGGTTCTGTAGGGCAGAGGGTAACACTGGAGGATTTCTCTCTATTCCTGTACTAACCCTTTCTTTCTTCATTACTGTTTCTCTCTTTCTCACTCTCTAGCCACTCTGGTGTCACCGGGCCAAGGTTGATGTCCCATGTGGGGGGCAGATCCCCTTGCTTCCATACACACGTACACGTATATTTTAGTTCCCATCCCACAGCCACCTTCCTCATGCCAGTGGCAGCTTCCCCGTCGGTGCAGACAGACGTGCTGCTCCCCTGTGGCACGTTGCTTGCCAGGGAAGGGAGCGCTGCCAGCCACGGAGGAAGCTGCACGTGCCAAGAACGGAGGGTGCCTACAGAGCGCTGTTCGCGCTGAAAGGCTTGAACCTACGGCTTCTCTTATGCAGAGACTGAATTTGTTCCATTCCTACAGAATATGTATGTTTTATATACTATATACTGAAACAATGGATTGGTGTGTAACTGGAAAAAAAAAAGGTATTTCTGTAGCTTGGCCTCCAGATGCCATGGCTGAATCTGAATTAAACTTGTGCAAGAAAAGCAAACATACGAGTAGACGTGTCCTCAGATACCACTGCTGAACTCTAAAAAATGAAAGATTCAGCACCACCTACTTCCAAGTGGTTTAAACAGCTCATGCATGTCTTTAAAGAGTATTTAAGTACCGTGAAATAAAAGTAGTTACTTTTAGTAATTTATTTTACCGTTTATGAACCTTTATAGTTATTTTAATATTGCTGTAATTTGAGATTAGGTGTAACAGTAATTGGACAAATTCTCAGTTTCTTTTAGTTGCCATAACTCATTTGAAACCAGTGTAGTTTTTAGTTTTGATTTGATCCAGTGTAACCAATTTAGCCTTATCTCCAAAACAGCTCACCTTTCTTGTGTTTGGGATTTCTTAAGGAGAGAGAAGGCCGGGTATGTAACAACCACCACTGTGCTGAAAAACCTTGAGAGCACTTTACGATGGTGAATTAATGCAACATAACAGAGATTCCCATGCAGTTTTCTTAAGGTCAGATGTTGTGTTATATTGTTGCCTGATACATTCACCTCTGCAACTATAGTCTATATCTTCAGGAAGGCTGATTTGGCCTTTCCAATCCTAAGTAAAAATTGCATGATTTGCCATCATCCAGCATGCTGAAAGCACTATACAATCTAGAAGGAAAATGCCTCTTATATTCTGCCTTATATTCGCTTCATGTGTAAATGACAGCCTCTGTTCAGGTCAACAAAGAGTACAAAATTCTGATCCTAGTCAGAATCAAGAAACGATTAAAAAAAAAAAAACATAATCCTCTGTTTTGCAAATTTTTGTAAATTCTAATTCATATGTACATATGAGACATAGGTCTCATTTCAGTGTGTTTGCTGCGTTCTTATTAGTAGAAGCTTTTTCTCAGACAAAAACTCCAGCGGAGGAGCCTTGCACTGGGTGACCTCTAAGCGCACTGAGCCATTAAACAAGTGACATCCTGGTAGACTTGCAGAATAATTAAAATTTAAATGCAAAGGCACATTATCACTGCTGGATTTATGCAAATTGTTAACTGTTTATAAAGTGCAAGAAACAGTGGCAATGTCACTTTGGCACTTGATGGTTTGGATTTAACATATATACAAGTCAAGTGTTTGAATTTCCTATATTCTGCCAGTTATGCATCTAAATGCTATGTATGGTGCTAAAGCATTAAAGCTAAGGACAAATTTTGTCCTGGAAGCATTAATTATGCCAGGCAATCCTGTTAAATTCAATGAATTCAGCTGAATTTAATGAGGGTTCCTGGTGTAAATGAGGGCAGCGCCGGGTGCTACAACACAGCGTGCGAGTGTCATCTGGCTAAGTGGCGGCGCCTGTGCGAAGCGCAGCCTGAACGAGCTGCTTGGTGTATTCAAGTCTTAAAGCTTAATGTGCCTTAACAGAAGTTTTGCATTTAAATTTCCTCTTTTTATTAAAAGAGAAGCAAATAAGCTGTGCTTCAGACATTCAAATAATTACATTATGCATGGAGACCCAGATCCTCCAAAGGAATCAGGCCTCAGACTGCCGTTTCTAGTACCTATCTCGTAATTTTCGGTGACACTGGTGTCCTCCAACCAGCTGGTCATTGACATTTTCACAGTGCTTCAGTGTTTGAACTGGGGCTGTTAAATGCTCTCAGAAGGCACGTGCAGACATTTTGTGCAGACAGATCTCCAGTCATATTTAGTCATGGTAATCAACCTTCCCTCTCAAACTTGCACTCCATCTAAGCTATAAATGAAATCAGGGCTGAAGCATCAAATTTTTAGTGAATTTATTCCACAGGCAGAAACTCAGCAGCCACTCTGCCTGCACCCAGCTGCGGTGGGCACGGGCCAGGGACACTCCACCGTGGCTAGAGCAAGGCTATTCTTACCTGTAAGCTCACACCTACAACACGAGCTCCAGGGATGCTGCTGCCCTCCCCTTACACCAACTGATCCTGCCACGGCGCTGGTGTTTTTTTGCAGATAGCTCTGTATCACGTGTAAGTGCCCTTGCCACCATGTAAATCCACTGCTCCGCTACCAGGTGGATTCTCCGCCGTGGCTCAGCTGCCACCTTGCCCTTACGTGCCTTGGGGTCTATTAAACGTCTGCTTCCGTATCGAAACCACCCTGTCCGCTAGCGAGCTGGCAGTCCAGGGCAAACCTAGGAGTCGAGGCCTAAGCAGGAGAGCGCCGGCCCAGCCGCTGGCCCCTGGTGATGCCGTCGGGGTTGGCACCGAGGGCAGCCGGTCCCGCGGGGCAGCCTGCGAGCGGGATGGGTCTGAGGACGCAGCATTCAGCAGCCCTCCGCAGAGGGACCTTTCCTTCCGTCCTGTTCCCAGCGGGGCCGAGGCCAGCGCTCTGACTGCCACGGCTGCTCTTGCTTTCCATGAAGACACCTATGGATGCTCTCATATGGACACCACATTTCAGATGTTTCCTCACAGGGATTAAAAAGCAGCCCTTAGGGCCAGAGCTGTGTAGCACAGCAAACACTCAGCCTTTTTTGTTTGTTTGTTTATTTGTTTGTTTTTCTTCCCCTCTGTTTCATTCAGGTTTCCTGCTTAGCTCCAGGCTGTTTCCCCGCTCCACTTTGCCTTGCATGAGGAGCCATGGCCCCAGCTCCAGGCGCCACAAAGGCTGCTCTGGGGGCAGGAATGGCAGCCATGCTCCATAGCATAACATATAGGCACCCCATCCCAGAAGACTCGCAAAGGCCACCTGAAGCCGTGGACGAAGGGCAGAGAACACGCGGCTCCTTCAAGGAGGGATTCGAAGCAGAAGCCCCCGGCGCGCGTTCCCGGCCTCTCACCGGCAGCCCCCCTGCCCGCGGAATGGCCGCGGTTACCACAGGGGCTGGAGGCAGCCTCGGTGCCCACCTCTCGGGGCCTGGAAGCCTCGCTGAGATGGCCGAGCCCAGCCGGGTGAGTCACTGGCCAGCGATGGCAACACCCCGGTGTTCAAGAGAGCTGAATTCGCATGAGCGGTGCCCCCCGCGCCGCGCGGAGGGGATGAGCACAGACCCCGCGCGGCTCCTTCGGGAGCGCCAGGAAGCAGAGGCACGGCGGGGCAGATCTTCTGAACAGGTATTTGTTGCTTAGAGATGGATCTGGGAAAAGGCCGGACTCAATGAGCAAGGTGTGTAAGTCTCTTTAATGGTCCAGAAATTTCCAAAGTCACAGAGCAAACAAGATGCCCCACACACCTAAAGGAGCCCCGTGTTTGCATCCCTGCCTAGTGGCAGCGGGAGACAGCGGTGTCTGAGGGAGGGACAACCCTTCCTATCAGCATTTGCTTTCAGGGAGCCCCCGATCTCAGCTGGAGACACTCAGATCTCACTTAGAGGCACACCAGGTGCCTGATGTAGTGGCTCTTAGTTCTGTTCCTCGGTTGTGAAATGGCTTAGTGTTAAAATATCGAGCTGCCCTGAGCGACCCCTCCACCAGGATCACCTGCCCCAGGCCACATTTTTACGTGGAGGACACATTTTAGGAGGAGGGCAGGGTCATGGATTTTGTCAGCCCTCTCTGCTCACCTAATTAGCTTCATAAAAAGCCCACGGAGCACCCAGACAAGCTGCAGACAAATCCACAATCCCTCAAGCTGCCCACAAGAAACACATCTTTGTGTCACTTCCATGTGCTAGGAAAAAGTTGGATTAATATGTGAGAAATGATGCATATGTACCAAAAAGCTATCTATCTTGAAACCATGCACCTCAACACCATTAAAACCTAATTCTGGAAGGGTTTGAGCGGAAAGCTCATCTGCCAAGAGTTGGGGACCTTTACAAATAGGGGAAATAAGGCAATTCCCCCACATCCTTCAGCAAGGGGGACAAAGGAGTCAGGTGACGTTAGGTGTGAGCAGGCGGAGGGAGACAGGAGTTCGGTGTAGGCGGCTGGGAAGGCTGTAACTCCTGAGTCCCTTGGCCAATGGGGAAAAGGAGAGGGCGTCCCTCGTCGGGAAATAGGATAAAAGTGGGGCTCCGTCCTCCAGCAATTTGAGAGACCCCACAGGGATGTGCCCGGTGGACTCTCCCTTTATCCGAATAAAGGTTTAGGTCTCCTCTGTCTCCTTTCAGGACACTGACTTCTTGACAGCGAGATTTTCCGCACAGGTTGAAGAATTCCAGCCCCCATCTGAGTTAAAGCTGCCAAACATGGTGTATTCTGGTGTCGCTTATATAAATTTAAGTATTGCATCAATGCACCACGATTTCCACTAGCTGCAGTAAAACAGGCTCATGTTTTGGAAGAAATAAAGTAAAATAAAAAATTCACTTTTAGATCTGTGGAAAAGCAAAACAAACAAAAAGCAAAAAATGGCTGTGAAAATAAACCACATTTTTCATCTGAAATAACTATATGTTCTTGCTCCTTCCCCTCTGCTCTTCAGAATAAGTGTTTAGTGTTGATATTTTTTCTGTCCAGCTGTAATCTCCCATGTAATCTCTTCACAGCTGCAGAATCCGGTACAGGCCCCAACCTGCCTTTGTCCCCAGCTGACAACCACGCTCTGAGAGCAAAGCCTCCCACCTTGCAGACTCCCCACCACGTGGGCCTGCGTGTGAGGGGGCTCGTGGCGAGACCCCACGGCCGCTGCCGCCTCGCCGCAGCAGAATGCATCGTGCTATGAAAATGACGAACGATTTTCAGGTGTTATCCGTGACAGCCTGGAGACGGCTGCTGTGCCAGGTGCATATATTCCTCCTCTGAGACAACAAAACAAGGCGCTCGGTTTTGTTTCCGAGGTCACATTGTTGAAAGCAATTGCTATGGGCAGCTCCTTCGCTATTTATCCCCTCATCTTCACCTCCCCGCTGTAAATCTCCCCGGAGCACCTTCATTACCTGCTCTCTCTTTCCAGTAGCCCCCCCAGTCTGTCATGGGCTGACTGGGCCGTAAATGAAGTTCTTAAGATCTCACTCCACTATTTCCACTGCTCTTTTCTGCAGAGGGAGCAAGAAAGAGCAGATCAAGACAGAAGGGCCCATAAGAGGATGAGGAGAATGACCAGACTCCCATCAACTCCTGTTAGAAAGGAAAATAAAGCAGGGAGATGAATTAGGCTGGATACCAAGGACTAATATCAGCACCAGCAGAGAGGAGTCATTTTACTTTCCATTCTGCAATACAATTTTGGGGGGCATATAAGTCAAGAGAAATAAATCTTCCACGAGCAGTAACTCTCATTTATTTCTGTAGCGTGTCTTTGAAAAATCCCAGCAGTCATGGGGGAGCAGGATGCCCCTGGCAAAGGATGCTCGGGTGCCTCTGCCTGCCACACAGCCATGAGAATGCGGCCTCCCGCCAAGGGCAGGAGATTCTCCCACCGTCAGGGCAAGCGCCGTGGGCAAGTTCAGTCTGATCTGCCCCTCCTGACAAAGATTTCCATAAACTCCAACTTCCTTCTAGACCCAGGTTCATTTTGAGAGCTGCAAAACAGGAGTTGGCATTTATTGCACGCAGCTTAAACTGCCTAGCCCTAAACAGAAGCTCTAGTCAGTGGCAAATCTATGTTCTCCTCACCAGCTAGAAGTTGTAGTGACTCTGTGCCCTGCTGACACACACTGCCACTGCAAAGAGCAAATTCACAGTCCAGAACCCCACTCCTGTGGGGCAATGGGGCCCACTGCCAAGGGGTAGCACATACTGTGTAACTGAACCAGCAAACTAAGGTCTATTCATCTCCATTTTAAAGTTTAGAAATTGAGCCACAGAAAATTATTTGTCCAGTAACACAAGTTACAGTGTTACAGTAAACAAGTAGCAGAAAAAGGAATAAAAGTTGATTAACAATTACAGCAACACTGCTGTTGAACATGTCCTTAATGTTAGGACAAAGGAAAAATAACACACACACACACACACACAAGATGAAGTAATTTTATTAATAAATCCAGAGAGCAAATTTCT
Source organism: Crypturellus undulatus (assembly GCA_013389825.1). Taxonomy (NCBI): domain Eukaryota; kingdom Metazoa; phylum Chordata; class Aves; order Tinamiformes; family Tinamidae; genus Crypturellus; species Crypturellus undulatus. The sequence goes on from VWPW01022603.1 coordinate 73,746, forward strand.
ACATTTTACTGCAAGAACACCAGTTTTGCAGATCAGGGCAGAATTAGGAAAGCTGCACACTAAAATGCCAACTATGCAAATTTATCTTGTGAACATTTTTAGACAAAAATGAAGGAGGGTTTATTTTCTTTAATTAAAACCAGAATCCTGCATACTTCATTAGCATGGATTCAGAGCAGAATGAATATTAATGTGGCCCATCTCTCCCAATTCTACCTGCCAGAAATATCAAGGAAAAATAAAAAGGATAGAAAATGGATTCTTGAGCAAGTGTAAACACAACTGTCTAATGTAACTGCAAGGTTGCTATCATCTCTGAAATGTCACAGCCATGAGCAGAAATCTTAGTAACTGGAAAAAAGGCAAATGTTACATTCATTGTCAAGAAAGGCAAGAAGAAGGAACTCCAGGCTGCCCACCCGCACTTCCACCTTGCCTGCAGCGAGGCTTTCAGGGAGCCCCAAAGCAGCCCTGTAGCCAGACTGCAAGGAGTCAAACTGCAAGGTGGTGAAAAACTGCTAGGCCATCAAGCTGCTGCTGAGTCAGTGGTCGAAGCCTCGCTCTAATCTGGTTATGAGGAGACGGCAAGAAGGGACCCAAGTGCAGTCTCCCACTCAAGGAAGGGATTGCAGAGGACACAGCGCCTCCTCTAAGGCTTTCGATGGAAGGGGAAGAGGCAGCAACCACGGGTTGCAACAAGGGAGTTCACGTTGGGCATAAAGAAAAAAATCCTTGCCCGTGACAGTGGTTAAGCACCAAAACGGGTGCCCAGAGAAACTCTGCAATCTCCAAGACCAGAGATTTCCAAAGATTTCCAAAGCTCAGCTAGACAAGGCCTTAAGGAACCTGATCAAATTTTGAAGTTGCCCCTACATTGAGCAGTTGATTGGACTAGATCATCTCCATATGACTCTTCAACCTAAATTTTTCTATGATTCTGCATTTCTATAATTCAGTATATGCAAGTGTAAACAGTGAAAAAACACCATTTACATTTATTCAGATAGAGCTTCAGGCTGTTGCACCTATCAGGTTTCAGAGACCATTACTGTGCTTCTTCATCCAAAAACTTCATATATTGCTTCCGAGCAGGAAAGTGGTCGGCTGGCCGGTTGTACGCTGTCCAGACTGGCTCTCCAACAAACAGCCTCATGGCCTTCACGTAGTTCTGTCAAAGAACAGGAAGTCACAAGTAACGCAAGAGCTGCTTCCTACGGGATCTCAGTCCTGGAGTTAACTGCTACAGATTTGCACTTCTGTAGCAGTTTTCAAAAGCCTTTCAAGACAGATTGAGAGCTCCACGCGCTCCAGGGAACTGAACCTCTCTGCTACTTCCCAGCTCCCAGTGACTGCACTGGGAGATGTTGCAACCAAGTGTGCATGGCCAAGCACAGTCCCTCCTGGTTGGGCAAGGAGGGACTGTTCCAAAGAAAGCAACAAAATAGCCTTGTGCAAATCATTTTGCACTATATCCACAACACTCAGCAATGTGGAATCTAATTCCTTGTTGCTTAGTCATCCAATGACACAACACCCAAGGTCACTACATGCAGTGCTTGAAGCCTCAGAGTGGGAGCCATAAAAGCCAAATAAGAAATGCAGAAACCAACCACCAAATAATTCTGCGGCCAGGGATAGGTCTTCAGACTTCCTAAGGAAGCAGCAGGAGCCCCTACTGCTGGCTAATCAGGTCAGAAAGTGCCCAGCTGTGGGAGCAGAGAATTTTACATCCTGGAGAATTCTTCTAACTACCGAGTTGTAAGGAGGCCTCTTCTCTTCTGTTAACTACACTGCAAATTTAGGTCCTGTTTTGCAAACACTACTAAGCACTTACCTTGCACTAAATACTTTGCAATGTCAAGAATAAAAAGTCAGGCACCTAAATAAAGTACTGAAGGGGCTGGAAGTACATAAAGAACTTAAGTGGGAGCTTGAAGAGAGCATTTCTGAATTCAAGTCCCAAGTTCCTTAAAAGGACATTTAAGGCATCTTGCTGAGGTCACAATTCATATCCTTACCCAACTCTCAACCCATATCCCCTTATATTTTGTCCACACAAAGAGAAAGCCTTAAAAAATGCAGCTGTAGCTGATTCACTGTGACTCTCTAATAGCAGGTACTAAAGGATGGGGTTTTTCCCAGGTACACGGTACCCGCCAGGCAGACAGCTGATTCAGCACTACAGCCTGCCCCGCGCTGTGCCAGGAGGGGGTTCTGCTACACAGACACAGCGCGACCTCCCCACACGCAGGGCCGAGGCTGAGCTCACGAGCACATGGAGTGGGTGTGCGATTCCACCGCCCCACAGCCAGAAACACCCTCCCAAAGCAGGTCGCCTTCTGCAACGGCAACACTGAGCCCAGCACCTCCCAGCTGCAAGCGGCTGTTCCGTGCCCTGAAGTCACCAGTGCTCGTGAAGGGCCACCAGTGCTGGCCACAGCCGCACACGTGCTCAGCTCATCCCTACGGGAGACAGCCCTGCAGGCAGCACCGCGGCACCTCTCCACAGCGCACTGAGAAGCAGTGGCGACGTGGAGGGAGAGCCGCAGCGCTGGGCACTTCCACACCAGCTGCACCCCGGACACCCCCTGGCAGCGACCTGCAGCTGGAGCTGGATGTGTGACCTCGAGATGAAGGGTTCAGATGCTATGAATTATTTAGTATTTTTCAAATTCCTTTTTCATATTTAATACAGTCTGCTAACGAACTGCAAGTCTTATAGCAGGCAGGAAGTAACATTAAATGCATTCACATATATTTGTCATCAAAACTTACTGTAATCTATAATAACCTACATTCTCATCCAGTGTAAATCGGTGATATATGCCAGCAGGGAGTGTTATCATGTCTCCTTTTTCCATGAAAATCCGGATCCACTTGTCATCCTTGTCTCGAACATCAAAATAGCCAGATCCATCTAAGATGTAGCGAATTTCATCATCTAAGTGCAAATGTTCTTCATAAAATGTTTTTATCTACGGATAGTAAATGTCTCTTAAAATTGCTGAAGGCAAAACAAGCTGCAAAGAAATCTCATAGAAACATGTGGCAAAGCAGACAAAACCAGAGGCTCTTTAACAGTAACTGTACAATCATTTAACCAAGGGAGTTAATGGAGTTCAAGTGGCCAATCTGGTCGGACCCATCCCTGGTCAGACCCAAGACCAGATCCCGTCTCAGGACACTTCTAATCGTTTTCCTGTACCTTCTTTGGAAGCCATCACTGACAAGAAGCAAGATATGGCTACACATAGCCACCCTCTGAGTCATGGTAATGCTCAAACCCACTTGGGAGAGGAGAGGGCAAAGCTTCCTGACACTGGATTTGGCCCCTGCACTTGAGTTTGACCATTCTGCCCTTTTTCTCTTGAAATCTAAAAATATGATAGAGGAAAAGATTATTGTGGTTTTTGTAATGCTCGTTGAAGGTTAGGCTGGCTCCACAAGCGACCATACCTCATTTTCTGTATCAAAAAAAAGCAAATTACTGCCAAACATGGCGCATCTTCGGCATTATGTAAACAATATATGATTCATATATCAACCATTAACATTCTAAGCCCAGAGTCCCAGCTCAAAGCTCTTTCTTCCTGGACAGGAGCAACACTCTCCTGGAATGAAGAATTCTTTGAACATTTTACAAAGCAGAACAGAATATGCTTTAAAGGTTCAACTAGCAGCGATCTGAGCTTGTAAGTCGATGCAGAATAGGGCAGTGCTGCTCAGTGTCAGCTGCTCAGGCCTGGGTGCTCTTTAGGCAGCCCTGGAGTATATTTCTCAACCTTTACTGTTTCAACACAGCAAAATGAACACAAGTCCCTATGCCCTGCCAGAGGCGGCCTATTTCTGTATCAGGCAGAAGCCATTCTGGCTAAAGGAATGTGGGAATGTGTCCCCGCTATGTAAATTTACATCCATAACGTAAATCTATATTTTCTAAAAAACACATTTTTCAAGCAGTCAGACTCTAAGATGTTCTTTGGTATATGGTTTCTTACAGCACACACTCTAGTTGTTGACTTCAGACTCAAATCCTCATCCAAAGGCTGAGGCATCCAAAGACTTATGTACCTTTTCCTCATAATTTGGAAGCTTGTCTTTTTCTATGGTTATTATATCCATCCAAGAATAATTTTCTGCTTCCCGAATCTCTTTCAGACATGGATCCGTCTCATAGTTATCAGCATCCAGCTAAAAAACAGGCATAAAAGATGCACTCAATGTTACTACAATTCAAGACACTAATGTGGAAACGCCCAAGTTATCCCAAGTGTCAAAGGAGAGGTAAAGGACCCAAACGGATAGTTCAGTAGCTCCCTACAGGTATACAGGCCGTGAACCACTAGCTTCCAAGGCATTAGAGCATAAATGCCCCAAACGCACACCCCTGTGATGTGCTGGATGCACATCCAGCAGAGCTGCCCTCCAGTTACCGTGTGGTCTAACAAGAAAAATCAAGAGTGATAAAAACCCGAGCTTTCAGTATCAGCATGGGCTTCTCAGGGGGACTTAGCTGTGGAAGACGATTACCCTGCTCTTTATGCACTGCTCCTCCACTCCGCTTATCATTCGCGGGACAGATTCACTAGATTCACCTATAGCTGGTGCTCCTCATAAGGGAATAATACGGAAGCCCTTCCTGTTGCTGCTGTGTTCTGGATTCCTACCTTCGGGAATGCTAGCTGGATTCCTAACTTCGGCAAAGGTAGTGGTGTGTACCCATCGCTTCCACTACTGCCTGTTCGTTTGGCACGACAGGCTTCCGAGAACACAAATGTACTGGGGGTGGCACGCACGCACCCACCACAGCAGCATGGCAGCAATAAACAAGGTTAAACCAAGAGGAGACAACTCTGGGGTCTTCAGTGGTTACTGCAGAGCTTTATTAAGTGGTTTTGGATGCAAGTTTTGTTTTTTTTTCCCAAAAAAGTGCTTACGGTGCCGCGCTCCTGGCAGCGGCCGCGCTGCTAACAGCACGGGAACACGCAGGGCCACCCGGGGCGGCGCCACCTGCCTCGCGCAGGGCCCTCCTGCCCCGCCGCCCGCGGCCGCGCTCGGCTCCGCCGCAGCCCGC
>VWPW01022603.1:95730-154857 GCA_013389825.1 Crypturellus undulatus
GCACCCACTCGTGGCCCGATGGCCGCCCGCTTCGGGGGGGGGATGGGCCCGGCGCCGCGCCGCGGCCTGGGCCTCCCCTTCCCTGCTGCGGGCTCCCGCGGGGCGCCCGGGCCCGGAGTCGCTCGCGGCGTTGTGTGGGAGCGCGCGGCGCCGCCTGAGCTCCGCGTCTGCCTTGCAGGAAGGCCATGTTCAGCTCCAGCGCCAAGATCGTGAAGCCAAACGGCGAGAAGCCCGATGAGTTCGAGTCGGGGATATCCCAGGTGGGTATGCGTGGAGCAGGTATGCGCGGAGCGGGGCTGCAGCTGCCCACGGCTGCAGAGACACGGGGCTGCTCGGGAGCTGCAGGGCTGCGCCGCGTCCCTGCCAGGAACGCCGGTTGTGCCCGACTGTGCGGCCTGCAGCAAGCTGAGTGCTTTCTGATGCCCGCTGTGCCTAAGGTGTGCGGTTCGTCCTGATACTGAAGACAGACTTCAGCTGCAAGGCTTTCCTCTGTATATATACACTTATACATACGCTTGTGTGTAAATAAATAGTTCAGTTGCATGTACACATGCATGCGTGTATCCACATGTAATGGATTTTGCTGCCCCATCTTTTCCTCAGGCTCTCCTGGAGCTGGAGATGAACTCAGACCTAAAGGCCCAGCTGCGGGAGTTGAACATCACAGCAGCTAAGGTAGGTTTGGCCTGCACTGAGAGGGGCAGTTTCTTTGGTCAGCTGCTCTGCGCTGGGGTGGGTGGTTGCATGCTGAGTTGTTTGGGTTTTTTTTTTTTTTTTTCTTTTTTTTGGCCTTTAAATATGCACAGATGTTAATGTACTAGTTGGATGGTGTCTGTTAGGTGTTAATGTGAATGACCTATGGTTTTCTTATTAAAGGCTATTGTGGTTTATCATCTGGTGTTTTTTGTTAACGTGGAGCATTCTGGAAGAGGCTTTTGTTATTGTTGTTAGGGAGTCACTCTGAAAAGACACTGTGAGAACTTACTTAGTATTCTAAATAGAAATAATTGAAAGTGGTAGCTTCAGATCTCAAACTCAGTTTCAGAGAACTGACTCTGGGTATTGGTAATTCGGGTATTCTAAGAATCTTTGTCAGGGACATTATTATTTATTTATTTTTTTTATTGTTGTAAGCTCTCTTCTGGGGCAATAGGCAACATGTAGGGGATGGTTCAAAGTAATGGACTTGATAATATAGTTTGGATCTTCTTGTAAATTCAGTTTCAGTACAAAAGTTAGCACCTGAATCCTCAAAATGGGAACAAGATTAGTGGTAGAATTTGTTGGCTCTCAAGTTTGGATGAGACTTCAGGTGACTCTTGTAGCCACAGGCTTCTGCAGGCTGCTCTTTGGTGCTTGCCCAAGACCACCAATGTGTGCACAGGTACAGCTGATTTATATATGTGTGTATATATATTTAATCTGGAAGTACAAATTTGAGCTTGGCCCAAGAACTAAAGTAAGTGAAGTTTGTGGCCCTTCAGAAGAATTGTTTCGCTGCTGAAGTGCAGCAGCGCATCCTGACTGTCCATGACGAATTTTTTTGAAATATCTCTGCAAATTATTTAATTAAGTCTAGTATGGACATCTGAAATAGGTCATGTACAATGCAGTAGTCCATTCTGTGGGAGAATAAGCATGTGCATGGCTAAGTTCATGAGAGAAGTGCCTCATAAATCTGCAAATTCCTAAAGTTCTGATGAAGTGTTAGATGAACAAGCCGTGGAAAACAGTCCATGTTGGTGCGATTATAGACCCATTGGCTTTTGAAGGGGGATTTTATGTTGCTGGAGTAGTGATGCAGCCTTAGCAAATAGCTGATGGAGGATGAATCTCAGGAAGGAGCTATTTGAAGGGATTGATAACAGGTTTACTGAGGTAGAGTTTTCATCTACTACGGAGACTAAGACAATCAACTTTGGGAACTGGAGAGCAGCATGTAAGGGGCAACAGAGTTGACTTGATAAATGGTCAGTAAAATTAAAATCTAAGCACCTGAATCCCATCTTGCGCAATGAATTTGAGTTCAGTTATGTAGAGGATGTGAGTTTGAGAGGAATGGCAGGGTGAACTGCCCAGTCGATCTTTTGCAAGTATTGCTGTGGCAACATGGTTGACTTTGTTGTTTTGGGTGTTTGTTTTGTTTAAATGTTAGTGCGTGCTCTTAAATGTGTTAAAGCAGGTTGTTTTCATGTGATGCTCCATTTCAGACTTGTAAGCAAAGTGCCTGTATTCTGGGGATTATTGATCAAACTGAATGATGCTTCTTGAGCCCTAGATAATATTTTTTTTTTAATTCTGCTTCAGGAAATTGAAGTGGGTGGTGGCAGAAAAGCCATCATTATCTTTGTACCAGTTCCTCAGCTGAAATCTTTCCAGAAGATTCAGGTGCGGCTAGTGCGTGAGCTGGAGAAGAAGTTCAGTGGAAAGCATGTGGTGTTTATTGCCCAGGTAAAATCATAGAAATGTTGATTTGAAGGCATTCCTAAAAGGTCATCTAGTCCCGCCATGTGCTTGAAGTAGGAAGGTGTCCAGCTTTAGATCAGGTCAGCCATGCCTCTTACCTAGCTGAGTCTTCTAAATATCTAAGGATGGAGATTCCACAACCTCTCTGGACAGCCTATTCCAGTACCGTGCTACCCTTGTCTTGTCTCTTCAAGGTAAAAATAATATGATGCATATTTTTCTGTCAGTGTAAAATGTAACAAATACTCTTCTGAGTAAAGGCTTTCAACTAACAGCCAAGACTGTGTACATTTACTGGTGAGATGTGTGAAGCCCCTTGGAGGAAACAGCTTTTCTCTTGTACTCTGCTGTTCCGTCTGAAGATGGAGAGCAAACCTTAAAAGTAAAAGGGAGTAAATGCAGGAATACCAGAGGAGGAAACAATCACCAGGAGGAGTTCTAGTAGACTGACATAATCCAAGCGCTTAAAATTAAGCATAGTGACAGGTGGAGAAGACTTGAGTAAACTTTGCCTCAAATTCGAATGTATGGAAGGAGCTAAGCCAGGAAAAGGTGACAGGTGGCTGTGAGGAGAAACACTTTGGATGTGTGTGTAGGAGCAACAATTAGTTGCTAGACTGAACCTTTTTAGTGAAAACTCTTGGTAATGTGATATTAAAACACCCAAATTATCTTACCCTGATATTTAGTTTTGTTTTTTGGGGATTTTTTTTTTTTCTTCCATCAAGAAGAAATGCTTCTGACTCACTTAAATTTAGTGGATGAAAACTTGTTGTTAGTATGACAGTCTGTCCACATCTTAGATGAAGATGCATGTAGGATTAGTTTTGTAAATGAAGCACTTTGGTTTTTGAGTAAGACCCAAAACTGTGTCTGGATTGTAGTAACCCCACTCCAAATACAGTCATGGAGAAGCAATGAAGGATTGATGGAAAATACTACAGTGGCTGCAACTGCAGTTAATGGTCAAGATTTTGGATGTCTATCCTTGCAGATAAGAAAATAGAAGATAAAAACTTTACTGATTCAGTCTGGAATAAAAAGTTGTAACCTATTCTGAAAGTAGCATCTACTTAATCAGGGTTTGATTAGGATTGCTCTGTGCATCTCATTCACAATCTTACTGTTTTAGGAAGATATGACCAAGCTCTCTGTGGGACCGAGCCTTTAGTGGAAGACAAGGAAGAAACTCTATCAAAAATGCATTGTCAAATTCTGTTGAGAGCTCTTTCAAAGAAGTACAATATTCAGATTAATATGAATTAATAATCTCTTTTGGGTATGTGCTGGGTGGGGAGGGGAAGAAAATAGGAACCTTTCACTCCAGTGTATTCACCACAGGATCAGTACATGAGAAATAAAGCAGCAGCTGTAGCATTTCAGCATCTACATGTAATAACCTAGTTCTAATGTTGGTATAGCTTTAGGCATACTCATCTCCCTTTTTGATGCTTTATGCCTCTGCTTCTTCTAAAGTTCATATGGGACTTTTTGATTTGCTTGTAAACAAGATACTCAGAAATTACTTTTTTTTTTTTCCCTCTTAACAGAGAAGGATTTTGCCCAAGCCAACAAGAAAAAGCCGCACAAAAAACAAGCAAAAGCGTCCGAGGAGGTAAGTAAATTATTATTGATTCAACATGACAGTCATCCTTAGTAACCTGGTAGAAAGTAATGCATAGTCAAAGTTCTGAGAGAAGTCACTGAAGTGATTGGATGATCTTGTCCTTAGTCAACCTGATAATATTGAAATTGTATTGCTTAGAAAGAACTCCATATGTATTTCTAGCTGGACTGAATTTTTAGCCAGCAAAGCTGGCTTAAGGAAGCAGCCCCAACTGCCCTCTGTTATTACACTGTGCTGTCAAGCATCTTTTTGAAGTGGTAGGGAGAAGTACTTCACATGGCAGACTGCACACAAATGGCTGGGCTGGCACATGGGCTGTAATGAAGAAGGGAGGTGCTGTGCAGGAGCGTGGATACAGATAGTCCTGCTGGCTCCCAATCTAACAGCTACACAGCAGTTAGTGGGGCCGAAGGGCCTCCCTGCTCTCACCTAGTATGTTAATGAAGCTTAAGGTATTGCTAGGTGTGCAACACTGTGTGCTGTGTCTGCCTTGGTGTTTTTTATGCTACTCTCTAGCTTACGGCCTCCTCAGGTAGTGTTAGAAGCTTGCATTCCTTCTGAAACGTAGCTTGTTCCTATAACTTTTACCACCCCCAGTGTGACACCGATGTCATACCTAAAATTTTCAAAGTTTCAAGTGTGGATTTTATTACTGCAGTATAATGGCACTCATCTAGCTGCAGTTCTGCCTTGAGTGTGCGTGTTCCTGCTCCCCTATGGCATTAGAGCTGGCATTGTGTAGTGCCTGGGAGGCTGGAGCTGTGCACTGAGCAGCGTGTGGTGGGAAGGAGTGTGTGCAGGCTGTCACTTTCCCAGCAGACAAACTAGACTCGCAATGCAATAAAACTGTATACTGCAAAGTGCAGTTACACAGTGTTTGTCTCCTCTAGCTATCCCTGTCTTCAGAAGGTTCAAATGCTGCTGTAGACATAGGACTTGACTATTAGAGATACTTGTAACATTTCAAACACTGCAGCAAGGGAAGCTGGAAACTTCAGCCATTCATCCTCGTATGCTAAGAGAACTTGGTTCCGTTGTTCTAACTGTGACTCACTTTCAAACTGTTCACATTCAAGAACACAAACGTAGGCAATATCAGTAGTTTTTAATCATGGGCCACACTTGCCAATTAGACTTTTCATGTAATATCTTGCAGTTTTAAGCCAATTCTCTTTTAGGCAGATCAAGAAGCCAGTGTTTTCAAAACTGGGTCACCTATGAACATACTCTGTGTAGTTGAAGATACTTGCACACTTAACTCTTCCAGTGAGTGCCTCTAGCAAAACTGCAGGTGGGAAAACTCATTTTTGACTTAAATAGTTTTCCTTAACTGTGTAACAGTAAGGGCTGTTATAAGGCAGTATTGGCTGTTATTTTGTGAATACTCTGCTACAAAGCAGTGTGTGATCTAGCAGGTCAAGAGCATGACTGTTGACTGCTTATCATACAGTCATTAAAGTAATACAGATAGTATAGAACTTAGTGTGTATTTTTGCAGGACTTGTGAAAAAGTGTGATATTGTATCAGTAGAAAGACTTAAGTTTTCAGGAAAAGCATTTGTGAAAGGCTTGAACTTTGGCATACTGGGAAACTCTGCAGTTGTGAGGACTTGTCTTAATGATATAAATGTGGCGTTTCAGCCGTACACTTACCGCAGTGCACGATGCCATTCTTGAAGATCTGGTCTTCCCAAGTGAAATTGTGGGCAAGAGAATCCGCGTAAAACTGGACGGCAGCAGACTCATAAAAGTCCACTTGGACAAAGCACAACAGAACAATGTTGAACACAAGGTAAAAGAGGAAAAAAAATGCTTATGCAGGATGGGGTGGCATTCTGAAATACCTGAGAGGCTGCTTATGTGGTACAGCAAAAGACTGGTTTTTGGCTTGTGGCAGTGGAGAAAACTCTATTGATGTTTGGAGTAAGATGGTAAAGATGCAGGCAAGACATTTCTTGAAATAAAGCTGTAATTCAACTAGACTTGACAAAACCCATGGACTGTAAAGCGGCCGGTCCATTCGTTTGTGGGAACAGGCGGCTTTTTTAGAGTGGAGCACTGAGTTTTGATCTAAGGCTGACGTGCTTGGTACAGCCTGAAGTCTCCAGTCACTAGGCTTAGGTTTTTTGGGATATATTTGGGATAGCTCAGCATCTCCAAGGCTCTCTTGCTTGCAGGTCTAAAGTTGTAAATATTCTAAAGAAAACATTGGCTTTCTACGTAAATATTAAGTTGTCTTGATCTAGAAGAAAATAATCAGCCTCTGAGACTTCACTTCAAAGTGAAGTCACCGTAGGAAATAGCGTCATACTTAAACTGTGTTAACATGTATTTTTGTTTCCTATGCAGCTTATAAATAAGTTTGTCTGTCTTCACAGGTGGAAACATTTTCTGGTGTCTACAAGAAGCTCACAGGCAAAGATGTGGTGTTTGAGTTCCCAGAATTCCAGCTGTAAAGTGCAAAAAATGGCTGAATAAACAACTGTTCATATAACAGAGTAATCTTACTTAAATTTCGACTTCTGTAACATAGGTGGGGATTGACTGGCTCCTGGGATTTACTTGCCTTCTGGATGAGTGTTATTTGTGTATCTAGGCACTAAATCACAAGAGTGGTTCCTGATAGTGGAACAAGTCTGCACAGCAGCAGTTTTAACCCCTCAAACATGGAGCAGTGGCACATAGAGAACTGTTTGAATAATGCCTTTTTGAGAGAGTGTAGTTTGAATTTGAGGTAACGTTCTTACTTTAAGGAGTAGAATTGCATACTCATTTGTAGCTAAAAGCGGACCTTGCAGCTTCCCGGAATAACAACAAAAGGGCAGATAACTTCATTTCTGAATATTCATTTCTGAGGATCTTGCTTGACATGAACTGTAGTTTTCTGGATATTGATCCTGTTTTCAAAAAGCATGTTTGCTATGTCTCCATATGTTAGCAGTACCTGTGTATGGTACCTGCATTGGATAGCCTTCCTCAGACTATGGATAAAAAGCAAAAGGCAGGGATAAATATGCAAGGGTGAGGAAATATCTTTTTGGAATGGTGTTTTTAGATGGTGTTTTTGTGTGTTCTTGCCCATGTGATGGGGAGTGAGTGGGGGTGACTGGGTACATGATAGTTGCCAAGGACTGCAATATTGCCCTGAAGGCTTTTAACCTGAATAATGTTGAGAAGCACCTTCACCAAGTAACCTTTTCCTTTGCTGCTCTGGGGAGTGTTTGACTTTTAGGACTGAAGCTTGTAAATGTACTGAGCAGTCTAGATGAATATAGCATTTCACTACTGAACAGGCTATTTTGTTACTTAGGATTAGCATTTAACACAGAGAAAGGTAGCTAATTACAGAGAAGACCTGTTAACTGGAGAGTTAATTATGTAGCCACCAGCAGGTCTTAATAACTTCCTTTTTTTTTTTTTTTCTTCTTCAACCTGAAAGTAGTTGGGAGACAGGAGACAAGGGCCACTCCATTCAGTGTCTTTGCCTATCTTCCTGTTCACTGCAGTTTTCTTCACTTCCTGTGTGATACTTTCCTCCTACAGCTCTGAAGAGCTGAGAAGTTGAAATAGCAAAAGCAATGCAGAACCTTTTGAAAGACTGAAGCTTGTTAGGAGTTGCTGTAAGTTCCCTTTAATAGCACAGGGCAGATGAGAGCAGTAGGCTTTTACTTTGGGTTCAGACAATGCAAAGAGAAAGAATAAAGTAGCGCATGAGCCTAGTTTTAATAACATCCTGATATGTATGATATGACTTACTGATATGACTGAAATGCTTGCACAAAAAAAAAAAAAGTACCTTTGAAGAAACTTGCTTACCTTAAGGCCTTTCTGTTCCTGCTTTAGACTTCTGTCTCCAGAGCATAACTTTTTTTCTTATGCCATTTCTGGCCTAAGGATGAGTTGGTAGAAGTAAGGTATCAACTTCACCTTTAAAATAAGGGGAGTGGTAGATATCTGGTAAACTGAATGTAAAAATTGTGAATGTTCCCTAGCACTGCCAGCTGTCTGTGTGTGTGTGTGTGTTTTTTCCCTTGGGTCTTATTGCAAGCTCTTTTAACTACAAAATGCAAAGGTTTGTGAGGGCTTCATCTTAATTCTGAGAGTGAAAGGGTAACAGCCATTTATTGTTCCCATACCTACCACACTGCACATAAATGTAGATTTTTGTAGTATAAAGATACCAGACTGCTAGGTGAAAGACTTTTGTCCTAGTTTATTCACAGGCCCCCTGTGTGTTCGTGTCACTGATACAGTCAGACAACTCCCTCTGTCCCTTGACAAGCAAATCAAATGAGTGTCTGCAATCTGGAAAGTCAGTTGATGCCATCTGGTCAAGTGCTAATGAGCCTGCTGGAATAACTGGTGTCAAATGTTGCCTTCACCTAAAGCAGGCTCCATAGGAGGTGATGCTAGGCTTTACCTTTCATTTGCTGGCACATTTAAGCTCTGTTTGAAGGAGTGATTTCCCCAGGAGTTCATCAGCTGCTCTTTGTGTTTCAATAAAGAAAAACAGTGCGGAGGTATTCTGTACCATGACCTTGTGTAGTATGTGGGTAGCCCCAGTGTGAGGAAACACTATATGCTAAAGGGTGTAGAAAACCCAAATCTCTCCTTCACTAGCCCAGCAAAAAAAGGGTTTTCTTCACCTACTAGATGCTCTTGAGATTTGCACCTGATGCTGAAGCTCTCATCACTTGCTCCAAATGAATGCTTTCACAAAGGTCTCCCATTTCCTTTACCCATGAGGAAAGCTGCGCCTTGTTTTTGGCCCTTAGAGTAGGTGTGTGCGCGTAATTCACTTCTGGTGTGACAGAACTTGAAGTTTTTCCATGGTAAGTTACTGGACCTGTCTTTACTGCTGTAGTAATTTGATACGGAGTAACATCATATGCAATTAACCCTTCTGTGTATAGGTAAGAGCATCTGGCAACCTTTAATGTAATGACCCTTATACTATATGTCATGGTAAAAGGAAATATTACTCCTTTTACAGACTGCAAGACTCTCTTTCCAATGTCTGCAGTTTTCCCAGACTTTGTAAATGGGAAGCCTGGGCTTTGTTCTGTGAAAAGGTTACTCTCTGGTGACAAGGAGAGAAAGAAGTGACAGGATCTCTTTGCATCAATGGGTGTTCCATATAGAAAGCTGTATGTCAAGACTTGTGATTAAGGAGAGGGAGTTTGTTCTCCCTAAGTTCATGTTTTCTCTCTCATTCTCAAGCTTTGCATGAAGGAGGTGTTTAGTGGTTCACACCGTATTTTTCATTTTTTTCTGTCTCAGTGTTGATCTGCTTCTGGAGCAGCAAATACAGACACAGAGCTAGGCTTTGAACAGAGTACTCCTATTTTAGAGATGGGCAATAACAGCAAAATATAATAATAAAAAAATAGCAGCATTGCAAAAAATGCTGGCAAAAAAGATTAGTGCAACAAAGTCAGATTTTAAACAGCTGTAAGCAAAACTGTCTTTATTGCCATTTTTGTGCTGAACTTTCCATGCATTTCATGCATCTTGCAAAAAAGTAAGAAAACTTACTGTTGCCTTCAAGTCCATACAATTAGAGTGGTGCTGCCTACACTATTTGGATGTATTAATGGGATATGTGATTATATGGGAGATAATGTAGATACTGAGGTAGGTATGGAAGTCCTCACAAGCATACTGGTAGAAGACTTAATTTCCTCCAGGCCAATCTTGACCTTTAATAAGCCAAATTTTCTGTTTTCTTGGCTAACCTCGTACTGTTAGGTGAAGCCCAAGGAAGGGGAACGCATCATTTACGTTGTCACAGGAGCACAAGAGTGTCTGGCTCTGGCGGCTGCCCCGTCTGCAGCCCTGGCTCTGCCTGCTGCATCGCTGCTTCCTCGAGGGGTTTCCCTTGGGAGTGCTGAGCAAGACGTCCTGTGTCTCCAGGACCTGGAGCAGTGTTTGTAACGCAACCTGTGATAAGCTGAGCTCCAGCAACTGCACTCAGGTGTTAATTTATTAAAGAGTTGGGTATTGGTGTTTTTTCATTTGTTGTCAGTGTCACTGGATGTTTTGCCCTACCAAGGCGAGAATTAAGGCCGCCTCCTCTTTTCCTAACAGCAACACTTCAAAATGAGTATTGTGCTCTTAAGAACATAGAGGTTATGCCCACTCAATGTGGAAGGAGTACAGGAATTTGCCTGAAGGCTCTTAAAAATAGATTTCTTTCAAGTACTCTCTTTCCTGTTTTCTGTTAGCAGAATCACCCCTGCCTTTTCCCCAACCAGCCTGCATTTTTCTACGTGCTTTTATTTTGTTCATTTTTGAGCCTGCCTTGCCCGTTCCCATCCAGCTCTCCTAAATGTGGTTGTGTCGGCGTGGGGCCGAGCCTGCGCTCGCGGCCGGGGTGTCCGTTCAGCCACGGATCCGACCCGAGCAGCTGCTGCACCTTCCGTCCCTGGTTGTGCCCCAGGCTGGGGGGGGCCGATTTCAGCTGCCGCTCTTTAATCTGAGCCTCCCTGCCCCGACGTGCACACTGCTGCTCCGTCTGGAGTGCTCGCTGCGGGGGGCAGAGCTTCCAGGCAGCTCTGCAGGGGCAGAGGATGCTCGTGTCCATCTCCACGGGGAGTGTCCCCCTTTTCCTCACTTCTTCGGTGCACCGAAATAATCTACTTGTTTCTTTCATTAAATGCTTTCCAAGGGGAAAAAAAAAAAAAAAAACTGCTCCTACGAATGCTCAACCTTACTTTTCAAACTCTTCCTTTTGCTAAGCCAGTATTTAATTCTACCTTTTCTGCCCACTCCCCATGAAATAGTTCCATTTCTCCCCTGAATTCCCCTTCTGGCCTCAGTTATTTGTGTGTTTATATAAGACCAGAAGTTATCTATGTAAATGTACAGTGCCTCTGCCATCGCAATGCAATCTTCAAAGGCTCAGACTGCACTCCCCTTGCTACATTCTTTACATCAAAGGTTCCTGCTGGCAAAGGGCGCCCCCCAGGACCCAGTCCTGCTGCTCCTGAGCCCCCTGCTTAGGCCCAAACTGCCCCTGAATTAGGGTGGGGGGTCCCTTGTGTTCATTGTCCCCAGCGTGTCCTGTGCTGTCCCTGGCGCCCGCTGTGCATCTGCCCCCTTCCCTGTGCCTGGGCACGTCACAGCTCAATGAACTGGCTGCTGGAGGATGTTGCCTCGTCAGCAGCACCTTCCCGCTCCTGGAAGGCTGCAGCACTGCTCCGGGTGCGGGCTGGTCGGCTGGAGGCTGTGCGATGCCGTGGGAGGGATGCGCTGGCAGCAGCTCGCGGTGCAGCCTCTGCTGCACGGTGCAGCCCTCGAGGGAGAGGCTCTGCGCCCCAGGGGCAACAGCTCAGAACGTTAATGAAGGAAACGCATGCACGCGTGCAAAAAAAAGCCCCAAACAAACAAAAATACCCCTTTCAGTTCTCTGCGGTCCCACGATCCAAGCGCTTTTGGGTCTTGGTGCCCTGGAAGGTGAACCTGGCTTTTGCTGCTGCTCTCCTGGCCGTCTGCCCCGGTGCTCGCTCACCGCGCGGCCCCTCAGCCACTGTCCTTGGAGGGCTGGGAGAGAGGAGCAGGGGCACAAGCGAGGCGAGAGCTGGGGGAAGACGTGGGGTTTGTGAACCAGCTTTGTCCAGTGGGCTGGGGGCGGCAGTGAAGGGCGTCCAAATGCCCCCTGCTTTCCCCCCTTCCCAACAACACAGAGTGATGTCAAAAGGTAAAAAAACAAAACCCCAAAAAAGGCAGCCTCGAAGCACTCTGTCATGTGGATAATTTAGCACTTATGTTATTGTGGAGTGTTGGGAGCTCTGAAATAGTTGCATGTTTTACTCAGCGAGTCAAGAATGCTGCAGACAGTTGCAAGAATGGAGAGAATTTCAGTAAGGAAAGCGTATGTTTATTACCCACATAAGAGGCTCATGTTGACTGCTGCACTCAGGGTGTTTTTGTATCGGCAGGCGCAATTAAAGCAAAGCAAGAAAAGAGCTCTCCCCGGGCAGCGTGCATGCACAGCTGCAGCCGAACAGATCTAAATGGTTAAAAAGGGGTTCTCTGCTAGGGAGGAGGAGGGGAGAGCAAGAGTGCATTCCCAAAAAAGTACATTCCCAAAATAAAAAGCTTACATCATGGACCTCTTCAGCTTTCCCACACTTCTTTCCTAATTATTGTCCTGCAGGACAGCTGATCTATTTCAAACAGGAAGCTGTTTACAGATAACACTTGCAACTGTTTTGTCTGATTTGTTGAACTGTCGAAAAGCAAAAGGCAACCTCTTTTCAAATTAAAAACTGTCAGACTTCTGTAAACAGCAGCAATGAGGTTCATCTGTGCAGTGTCCCTGCAGGCTCAGCGTGTTCGGCAGTTCCCATTTTCTCAGCGACCATAAGGTAAGAGACTTTTTCACTTTCGCTGCTCAGAAACTTGTAGAGGGAAGGAAATCCGGGTGGCTCTTAAGGGGCTGTCTTGTAGGCGGCAAAACGTGACTGGCAATGGCTGCATTGGAGGGGGAGGCACGGAAAGCAGGAGCTCCTGGCTCTGCGAGACGACGTTGGACCTTTCTGCTTGGAGGCACTCGTGTGGGTCAGACCACACGGTGCCCGTTCCCTGCGGGGTTGTACCCATCCTGCACAAATGCTGCTGAAAGCGCTTTCCTTTGAGCGAGAACGGGCAAAGCAGTATATGAATTTTAATTTTCATACCACTGCAATCCATTGCAGATCACTAATGGGCTGTAATTCCTTCTAACAGATAATCAGTATCTCAGCTTAACTCTGGAAATGCTCAGCGCTTCTCTGCATTCCCCTAATTCTGTTCCTGGGCTGTTTTCTACAGTAAAGGTGGGCTCGTAATACGGCTGCAAAGCAGGGAACACTGATATTGCAGAAGAGAAGCAGATGGCAGAAGATCCAGAAAGGGTTAAGAATTATAGCAGGGGGTAACTAGGAGTAAACCCAGTGAAAAGCAAAAGAAGTTGCAATTAGTGGTAAACAGGAATGTTTAGAGAAATTTAAAGATACATAAATAAAGATCTTGATCCAAATGATCGGGAATATGAGGGTGAGCCATCCTGCACTGATGGGAAGGCCACGTGCCTGCTTTTCAGAGAAGGGATTTGAAAGAAATGGGGCTCGTGAAGGTCTTGTGCGTTGCCGTTTGTCCCTCCGTGTGTCCGCGCGTGTGGGCTGGGCTCCCTAGTGGCAGTTTCTGGCAAAACCCGAGGACGGCTGCGAACTGCGATGCACCCTTTTGTGCTGATTTGCCACCCAGTGATGAGCTGGGCTGAAAATGCTCTGGCTTTGACACTCACCTATTGAAAGGTTTTGAAAATCCAGGAGTCTAGATTTGGAAATTGAGGAAACAAATCTCTTACACAGGCTCACAGGATGGTTGAGGCTGGAAGGGACCTCTAGAGATCATCTAGTCCAACCCCCTGCTCCAGCAGGGACACCCAGAGCACGGGGCACAGGGCGGCATCCAGGCGGGTTTGGAAGATCTCCAGACACGTTGCTCTCCGTGGCTAAGACTTCTGATCTTAGATATTCAAATGTTATTTGAACAATTTGCATTCACAGGCCTGATCATTTAGGGAATTATAGAGATCATAGTGCATGAAACAAATGCTGATTTGAAGTTCTCAATTATCAGAATGACATTAAGATATTTTACTCTGTGACGCCTTGTTAGAAATATCCATAAACCCTTTTCATAAGTGCTTCTGCTGATTGTAGCAGCATAACTAAGGAGTACAAATACTGTAGTCACGAAGCAGTGCTTTCACACTGACTGTTCCTTTTAAGAATGCTTGGACCATCTTTGTGAAAATTCCTAACTGTACCCCTTATAGTGAAATTGCAGTTTTAAACAGACATACAATAAAGAGAACATATAAATTACATTTATAGTCAAAATAGCATTTAGGCATGGTGTAGCCCCACAGCCAGCAGCTAACTGCATTGTGGAGACAGTATTAATCCGTTGTGTGACTTAAAAATGACACTTTATGTTGTGGACTATTCTGATGACTCTGAGTCTCATTTTATTTTATTTCTCTTGCTTCATTTTAGTTAGTTTTAGGTCTGATGCAAAAATCTTGAACCAGAATTGTTTTGAAATGGGAAGGACTTTGACCAAATATTTTTTTAAGAGAAGTGTCAGTTTTCCAGGATAGCTTAGTTTTTTTGTCAAAATATTTTGGCTGAAAACCAGAAAAGTTTAGCCAAAAATATGGTGTCTCCTGGGAACTGTAGCTTGTGCTTTGCATCACATTTCACTATTGGCTGGGCTTCATGACTGGATAATGTTTCCTACAAGGTCCTGTGTTCAGCGACTTGATTTCCCTTGATGAAAAGGACCATTACGATGTATTTTGGGAAACGTAGTCCAGTGACAGAGGCAAAGAAGAAGGGCAGAGGAGTGAACTGCTACTGAAGCCCCCTGGATTACAAGTGGACAACTAGGTGGGAGGTGGGCACCTTCCTAAAGGCGGGACATTTGCGTGAGAGCAACATGTGATCCTATTTGCTGTGTCTTGGAAGGAAGGCTCTTCGAGAGGCTCAGATGTGTCAATAAAAGTCTTGCAAGTTGTTTGATGTTTTTTTACCCACATAAAAACCCATTCTAGGGAGAGAAGAGCATTTTAAGAATTTAAGATGTTGCTCATGCTTCTGCCAAGCTTTGTGCTAAAAGTGCTCTATTTTCTAAACTGGGAACTGAAGCTGCAAGGGAATAAGCTGGATTTTAAGACCAAGGTAAACTCTGAAGAGGTCAGGAGGAAAACAGCCTCTTGGTCACCTAAAGCTTTAAAAATCCAGTAAATTCTTAACTGATTCTCACCAATCTCACTACTTCTTAAAAAAAAAAAAAGAAATTAGGCCTCACCAATTTGCTTATAGCTGCATGACACATCTGTAGGGAGAAGTGACCTGAAGCTGATTTGCCCGAGTGCATCACTTGACCATTCTCTTGTGTATTGGGATCTGAGGATCCCTGCGGATCTGGATGCTGCACCACAGCAGCTCGCTGGAAATGCTGGAGAGGGAGAGGGGCTTCTGCCCTGCTGGTGCCCTCCTGGTCTCTTGGGTACGGACACTTTGAAAACTGGGTTTGAAAATACAGCTTTGTGGAGGTCCCCCTGAAAAGCTGGCTGCTGCCCTTATCACCTTGTACATGATAATGCACTGGCTGGTGGACATACCTGGAAGGCAGGAGACCCGCAGTCAGTTCACTCCACAGCTTTCAAGTCCACATCTCCCATGTGCTGCAAAGGTGCCCTCATCACTAAATGATACAATAATTTGAATACAGCTATTTTCTCTTGTTGAAGTGGAGCCGCTGCACATCCAAGATTGTGTCCACAGCTCCCAGAACACGCTCTGATTTTGAGACCTAGTTAGTAATAATATAAAACTCTATCTAAGCAGAAGTCTTTTCTTTTGGCATGACCATTCCTTTTCAGAAGCTACCATGCAAACAAGAGGTATCTCACCACCATGTGTTGGAAGCAAATGGCAATGTTTTGTGTTAATATTCATGTTTGTGGGTTCTTTAGAGGATGAACTGCCTAGAAGAGCGTGGACAAGTCTCCTTAATGGGCATAAACGGGCGAGGTGAGAGCCTAGTTCTTGTTACACACACACTGCAAGCAAGACGTTGGTGATTTCTGGTCTGTGCAGTAGGGAAAGCTTTGACACCTAAGTTTCTTGAAAAAATCATAGACATCTACTGCCTACTAGGATGATTGAACTGTTAGGAGACCATTTTTGATCCTTTTTTTGGACTGGCAAAGACCTACAGATGTAGATTCATTGCCAGGGAATTGCCAGTGCTGACTTAGGTCGCTCATGTCTTGGGGTGCCAGGGTAGGGACTGTGGCTGAAGGAGGGAGATGGGATGAGAGAAATTGCTTTAACTCTCATTAATTGATGGCAGTGGGGCTTGGGAATCAAGGTGCACCTGCACCCTGTACTTAGCTTCCTGGTCTCCAACTTTGTTTGGTCTTGATATGGCTCAGTGTGATTTTGGAAGCTGTTGTTATGTTACACTAACGGCAGAATTTGCCTTAATAATCACAACAAAAATACTACAGATAGCTCTCTTAAGATTTCTAGTTTGCTTTGCTCAGTAGTTTTCAGGCTTACTTGTGCATCCTTCCGATTTCCCTGTGCTGGTGTTGATGATCTTAGCAGGTATTGAAACTTGCTGACAATAGGTTTGCTTTTATTTACTGTCTTTAGTGGGCCCTATTGAAATAGTGTATGGGGCTCCGAGAGGCAATGCATCACAGGCTGGATAGGTCTCCATCTGGTCTGAATGCAGAGGGCACTTTTCTCCTTCCCATCTGCAGGAGGGCAGAATAGTGAAGCTTGAGGGAAGTGCAGCTTGGCTTGCACAAGAACACAATGCACAGAGAAACCAAAGCGTTCATAAATCCTTCACCTGCACTGAAGAAGGCACCAAAATAACCAGCATCATCAGCTTTAAAAGGTTCATAAGGATGTCTTTAAATGATTTTAGTACTCCAAGACTATTGAGACTTAAGAGGAAGCGATAAAGCATGAGAGTTTTTATAAAGACATTATGTAACATAAACAGACCATTATGATTATCATAAGAGAAGGATTTACAAGAGACCATCTAATATCTGGGATCTGAAACAAACAACTTCCCCAAAATAGTAAGTAATTTCTGAAGAATCTGGCAATGTTGGATGGCATGGTCAAAATAAAAACATCAGATGACAGCATTAGAAAAGAGTGAAAGCCTCACACAAGAAAAAGCAAAAATGTCTTTCTATTTAGAGGAGGAAAAATGCCTTTCACCGAGTTCTCTTTTAGGAGGGATGTTAAAGAGCAAACATGTCTCTGAAGGCCCAACTAGTTAGTGTACAAGAAACGTTAAAGGAACAGCTATGGGGAACGAATGGAAGAGCAGAGAGCAGCACTGTTCACGTTGCTGTGAAGACCCCAGGGTGATGTATTTGTCAGCAGCTCATGCAGATGCATTTGCAAAGCTTCTCTCTGGCTGTGCAATGACCTTGCACCTTAAAACCAATTCAGCGATGAAGCGAGTTGACACAACAGGAGCCGTGTTTTGAGCTGAAGCTAAAAAACGCCTTTACCAGAGGTTTACTTCCTCTGCTGTGTAACACCTTTGGCTTAGATTTGCCTTTCTTGTAATTTTAAGTTATAAAGTTATATGTTAAATTTAAGCTTTAAATCCTGTTATATATCTAACTATCTCCTTATGTCTACACCATCTAAATAATTCAGGACATAATCTTAAAGATTAAATCTTTAGGGAAAAATTATAGGTTTTTCAGTTCTGCATTCTCCTTTGTTTGAATTTTCATTGGCAATCCATGAAAAGATTTTTTTTTCACAAAGTTCTTACAGATAATATTTCCTTATTTTGTGGAGAAATAATGAGATAGACCCTGATTTGTCAAGAAGAGTCCTTGTGATGTGCTTCCTAGGTAAAACTGTGAGAATTTCTGCCGGTTTCTAAACACCCCCCTGTCCCCAGATCACGTCTCCAGAGTTGTTCAGGTTAGACTCTTCCAGTCTGAACTGGCTGAGAGTCGCAGATGGAGACAACCTTGCCATCTTCACAAGGTCTGTGGAGATAGATAAGCAGAGACGGTGTTTGCTAACGCTCCAGAAGTGCTTTGAGCGACCACTCGTTTCTACATAGGCCGTATCACTGCTATGTCTCCATTACAGCACTGTGGGGATAACGGGAACTGCTAGTACTCGAGGGAAAAAATGGTGGGATTTCAACCAGGACAAGGTCAATGTAGCCTTTAATGCCTCCCAGGAACCCTCCTTTTTTCTTTGCTGGTACCTAAGGCTCTAGTAATAGTTCCTGCTCCTGTCAATAACCCAGAAATGCTGCACAAATCTGCACTGAGCCATGTGAAGGTGTAAGCGATCGCTGCTTAGCTGGCCTGAGGCTCATGGATACACTGTGACTCAGGGAGGATCTCAGGGAGCAGATAAGGGAAGTAATCCCTCCATTTAACTGAATTCAGGTAAATACTTCTGTTTCCAAATTATGTTCTATACATTATGTCTATTTCTTTCTCTGAATTCTCATTTGTCTAAATTCACATTTCTGATTCATTGGTCTCAAAATGAGACTAGATTGTCAAAAGCTCCTCAAACCTGCTTGTAATCACTTGTGTGCTCTTAATTTTTAAGTCTTTGATGTAGACTGGTGCATCCTATTTATCGCAAAGAATTCTGAATGCACAGGTCATGGTAAAAGGGTTGCTTTGGGAAATGTTTGCCACTGAAGATACTCTTTAAACAGTTTTCCATATGGCATACCTTGTAAGTAGGATTATGAATGTTGCTGACAGTTTAGACTGATGGGCCTAAGTCTGCTATAGCATCCTGGCACAAGAATACTTTGACCTCTGTATGTATGAAGTCATCATGCGTCTTTCTCTGCACGTGCTTTTACTAAGTCAAATGTCAAATGTCATGTCAAATCCACACAAACTTGATTTTTTTTTCATTGTGTTTTGCCTCTACAACCATTCCAATATAACAGCCATAGCTTGGTGTTTTGTTTGTTTGTTTATTTTTCTCCTTCATCTGGGAACTACTTCCCCAGATGGTTTCCCTTACTTTGGTTTCTTCTCCCTTACCTGTGCCGGGGAAGGTGCTGGGTGCTAAGAGTAAAAGGAAAGTTGAATGACACCATTGCTGTTTAGTTCTCCCTCGCCTGTTTACTTGTCCAGTGGAGATATGTGGCTGCATTCCCTGTAGCCTGCTTCTTGCTGCTGATGCTCTGTTCTTTTTTCCTACATTGATACTTGGTCTCCTGAAGATATTGTCTCTGTATCACCTATATAATTAATTCTGTCTTTTTCCTAGGCTCCTGGGAGCTTTAGCATAGGATCACAAGTAAAATGTTGTTTGGTCTTTGCAGAGCTCCAGCCTGGGAACAATAATAATCACTCATTGAAATTGGATTGACATTTCCCCAGATTAAATGCAGGATGTCGATCATACATGCTCATATATCATGTTATTTTGTTATATCCAGGATATAATTCCGAGAAGTATGTCCTTGTCATTTGAGGATAACACTCTTGGATAATTTCCATGACTCTTGGTGACTTGCATGCGCTATTGCAAAATGTCTCTCTTTGTGGTATCTCCTATGCTCTGTATCTTTTTTTTCTGGATATTATTTTCCACTGTGGCCTGGTATTTTGCCATATCTCTCCTCCTGTTAAAATGTTCCCACTCTTTAATTATGTGCTGTATTTTTTTTTTTCTTCTTCTAGTGAACTCAGTCCCATTACTTCTTTCACTTACACATCTTTCTGTTTTCTGTATGCTGTTAGCACATTAGGGCAGTTTTATAATGCATTACAGGCCATTTCAGTTGCTGCAGGGAGCACTTCGATTCCTGACCAGCAGCATTTTTCACAGGAATGGATGGTCATTTTACCTTACTGGGATCTGAGCAGCTAAATCAGCTGAGAAATAACCCTACAAAGGGAGGGATAGCTTTTTGCTGGTTTAGCAAGCTGAACTAGCTCAGTACTGCATTAGACGGCTGTCGGTGATGATACCAAGAAGGAAGGGTCAGCAATGGGTGGCTTTGGTGGGTGAGCTGGGCTCCTATTAGCCTTTCCATGAGTTTGGCTTAGCTAACTAATAACGGTGGGAATGTCCTTGCCTAACTTCATGTATCTACAAGGCTGAGCTTTCTTCCTAGGCATCCTCTGGAGCTCCATTTATTTGACCTGACTTAAGTGAATCACGGTGCAAAGGTGCCTTCCTCTTATGTGATTTGAGGAGGAACTAGGGGCAATTTTCTCAGGCTTTGAACTTAAGCCAAGAGAGCTGAATCCTGCCCAGGGGTCTGCTTATAATAGGCTAGACTGAGATCTGCTGCTAAGCAAAGTCATTCTGATAAACAACCATCTCTTGGTGCCAAGCCAACTCCATCTCTTAGTAGCTCATTTTTTGTGGTCTCATCCTTACAGCTTTCAGAAGCAGTAGTCACTGTCTCTTGGTTCTTCAAATTGCCTTTTAATGTAACTATTGCCTGTGTAATGCATAAGCAGATGGGGACAAAAGCTGCTTCTATTTTGCTAAGGTTTCAGGGTTGTGGAGAATTGGAAAGGAGTGTCTGGATGTTTTAGAAATAAGATAGTAAGTAATCTGTATTTATGTACACTATTGTACACTATTCTGCAAATCATTTGCTGATTCTTGGTGATCCCTTGGTATTTTAGTTCCTACAGATGCTGGTAGGGATACTCTCAGGTTCTCATGTATATACTTTATAGGAGCCAGGCTAAACTGAGGCAATTTAGACACAGGTTTTAGAAGTACTAAACACCTATATTTGAACCTGGTAGGATTTTGGAGTGAGTTTGGTCTGATACATGTGAAGGATGGCACCCAAAATTGCAGACTGTTTCCGTAGATTATAACTGCAGAGTAGGAAATAGTAGAGCTCTATTCATGTAACAGAGACATTGGAGAAAACATTGTGGGAGAAATTTTGTTTAACATTTTCAGTTATCTCTAACCAATACTTTACAAAGACCCAGGTAAAATTCTAGCTGAGTGTTGCTCTATATCATCTAAAACTCTGTGCAGAGTGATACATTTTGGGGCCCAGGGGCAGAACTCATTTGGGTCTCATCTCCTAGTTACAGGTTTTGAAAACAAATTTGCCCCCTTTTTGTGCCATTTTCATCTCACCCTTGCTAAGGCCCATTTTTGACATTTTCAGCACAGAAGATAGTAAGTTATTTCTGATATAAACTCATTGACTTCAGCAGAACCCCATCAGAAGAAGCTGTCTCATGGTTTTTAAAAACATGATTCTTGCTGAAAAGGGAAGCTAATATTCCTGTCCATGGCAAGGGCACCTCTGTTATGCAGGCAGAACTAACAGCCCCTTAAACCTCACCAGCTGAGGAACAGTCTGGCAGAGGAAATAGCTCTGCTGAGCCAGACTCAGAGCACTTGCAGGAGTAACCGCTGTTTTCCTATCAGCTAGGCTTAGCTTCCAGGCAGCTCAGACTCACTCCTGTGCCCTCTGCAGCAAACCTCCCTGCTCGTCAGCATCAGCAGCACCTGGGATGTGCTGCTGCTCTGCTTTATGCTGCTGCATGCTCCATAGATTCTGCAGAGACTTCCTAACCACAGCAGTTATGGTCCCCATTTGCAGAATCCTACAACCTTAACATTTAGGTATTTTCTCTCTTTCAAGCCCATTGCTTTAACCTTTAAAACAACACTAAGCATTTAACTTTCAAGCACAGCAGTGTTATGAAAATGATTACCTGTGGTTTAAGTAGCTTTATCACTGAATCACATTTATATTCTGGCTAAATGACCAACACTTGACTACACAAGGTAGCGGGTTGGGGAGCTGGGAGGACAAACGGGAGAGAGCTAAGATGAAGCAAGAGCCTGGCTACACCAAACACTCGTACGAGGCTATCAGCAAAGCTGCAGCAGAGAAAGAAGAGGTCAGTGACACAGGATTCATGCACAGTGCGAGAGGAATCCTCTCCGGGGATGATCCGTAGCCCCAGGCCGAGTGATGAGAAGTGACTTGTACACAGAGCGCCGGAGGTTCGTCCGCTCTCACTCTCCCCGCTACCCCCAAGAGTTATCAGCCTGCATCTCCACTCAGCCTCGCTGTTACCCAAGGCAAAATTAGTATTTTTTTCCCTAATTCTTTGCTTGAAGTCTGCGATACAGCCAGCCAGCCTGGCATTTCAATGGCGCCATTTGCCAGGCGTGTGCGGCCTCCATTCAGATGTGGTGTAGAGCCCGTTGAGGCATTTGAGGACCAAGCGTCTGCTGAGATGTTCTAGGAGGTGCTGGGATGTGGATGAAGAGGGCCTGAAAAGTCATGGGAGTGAAAGCTGTTCAATGCTGGAGACGTTTCCATCCCATTCAGCCATATTATGGATATATCCATATAGTGCTGACTCAAACCCAAATGTGAGTCCACATTTCTTCTATACATGGGCTGGCACTGCAGACATTTGTGTGGGAACTCAGGGTCACGCACGTGGCGGCGGCAGNCCTCAGTTAATAGAAGAAAGTAAATAATGTAGCTAATATTATTTAGAGTGACGTGCACTTGTTTTCGAGAGGAGAGAAAACCATAGGTCATTAAGAATGAAAGCAACAAAATAAAAATACCTCAAAGAGATGCTAGAACCCCAAACAAGAATTAATTAGAACTATAGAGAGAGATGCAGCTATAGCTATTGGTTGGCTTGAGCATTAACACCGTCAAGCAGCATTTTCCTGATGCTTTTTTTTTTTATAAGCCATTTGGATTCACCTGGGCAGATTGTGGTGTTGCTTCTAGGCACAAGGAGCAGACTGCGCTAAGGATTGGTGCTCGCAGCGTGGCCCCGGGCTGCTGCAGGGTCGTCCCACGGTTGCTGGCTGATCTGGCCCCACAGCCTCCCACCTGCGGTGGGGAGGGTTTAGCAGGGAAGCTCAGGGTCACGCACGTGGCGGCGGCAGGACGGGTCTCAGCGCGGCTGTGAGCGATGCCCGCGGCGCTCTGAGCTTCGGTGCTTCCCTGCCCACCACGCAGAGACTTGTCCCTTGGAACCTGGCCTAGCAAAGCTCCCCTCCCTGCGAGGGAGGCCGATTCCCTAACGCTCATGGATCTCAAAAGCTGTTTTAAAATTACTGTGCTATTTGCAGTGCTACATTTCCATTGCTAATGAAAACAGAGACATTTCACTATTTTTTTTCTCCATGTAAATGCTGTGTTTTATTCCTTCCATTTCTCCAAAACACTCTGCTTGGGACTATGTTTCACTAATGGGTCACCATTATCAGTGCCTCTAGCTTGGCTCTTAACCCCTAGGTAGATACTGGAAGCGTTCTGACTTTTACAAGTGCTGAACATCTTTGGGTTTCTCTCTGGCATTGCTTTTTATGATGCTGAAGATACTCCAGAGTCCAAGATAAAGCCTATATTTGAAAAAGATGAGCTGCCATCTGTGTCTGAGGACTAATTTCAGTGGGATTTAGTCTTCTAAATAGCCTTTGCAACTCAGAATCCAAAAGGATTTGTAGATAGGTCAGAAAGTGAAAGAATTCTCCATGGTTTTAAAATGAAAGATACTGCTGCAACACATACCTGCAGGTCAAACTCTTGTTTCAATTGTCTAAAGCAATTTTAACTGCAAAGGGAACATTTCTTTTTTTAAAGCAGGAAAAGAAAGGGTGGATGAAGTGATATCCAAAGCGTTTCTGGTTTGATGTCTTCTACTAATTTGTCCCTTTACTGCAGTTACAGACACTATGAATGACTCGTTAGAGATTTCCACGGTTGCTTTTTTCTCAGGCTGAGCTGTTTTGCCAAGAATCCATGTGGGGCCCAGGTGCTGGGATCTGGCTGCTGCTCAGAAGTGCTGTTTTCTAGAAGAGTTCCCTCAACGTCCTGGTGCGACAGCCTGTTTTCTGTGCAAGCCGGGCTATCCCCAGCTCTTGGGTGCATCCGCCGCGACCCCGAGCCCCCGAGCGCTGCAGCAGGCAGAGGGACGGTGCTTGCTCAGTGGCTTAGACTCCCCTGAGACCCCCTTCGTTTCTGCCTAACAGCCCTGACAGCTCTGCTGCTCCGTGCCTGCCTCACGCCTGAGCTGTGTAGGAGTCTGCAAAGACAGATGAATATATAACGTACCTGGAGGCTTTGATCTTTCCGTTGTAGTCTGGCTACATCTAGCACCTCTAAAATGCAAACGGAGGAGGTGATTTTTTATCCAATAATGCAGAAGTGGTGCACCCTCCTAATTGCAATTTCTTCTTCTATCTCGGCTCATTTCATCCGCATCTCCTGCTTCTCTGTAGAGAATCCCTATTGCCACACTACTGGAGGAATGTCTCCTCCATCGCTTCCAGGTTTCCAGGCTTTCAGCCAAATATCTTAACCACTAAACCTGCAAGCTTTTCTGTCTGCCCTTCTTCGGGTGAGGTGCTCTCCTGGGCTATGGGACTGTGTTTGTAGGCAGGAACCACGTCTCTACTTTCCTGGCCAGCAGAGTGTGGGCATGACTGCTGCGCAGGACGACCCAATTCTCCATCCCTCAAAGGTATCTGACCCTCTGCTGAGAATTAAATGATTTCTCTAAGCGTCCAAATCAGACTTTTGGGCACAAACCTCTGTCAGGTCTTCTTGGCTGGCTGTGACAGTGACAGTTCCCTGATTTCCCATGTGTGAAGCGTTGGTCCCCACCTGGGCACTGCAAAACCTGTTCCTGGCAGAGACCTCATCACTTTCAATGTGTCAGCACTGACTAGTCCAAAATCCTCTTTGGACCTACAAGACTTTGAAGGGAGGATGTAGGGAAAGTCCCTTATTCTCAGCATTGCTTCTTGACTAGTCTTCCTTGCTCCCACTTTCACTTGCTGAACATGATGTTGTGATTCATGTTCATTGAATCTTAACAGTTTTTGTGCATTGTAGAAAGAGCCAAGACTGTCTACTGTGGGTACTGCAAGCACTTCCAGACAGAGTGGCATGTACCCTGCAGAATCTGGGGAAATGTGTCCAAATACAGCCTTAACGTATCTGAGGTAGTTTGCCTGGATTACGCATTAGGCTATTTGGGAGAAAAACTTTATCAAGGATATCTGATACTTCACAGCTATGCCAAGATTGTGATCAAGTAGTTTATAAACCCTAGAAAAAAGGCCCTGGTTTATACTCCTGCTGAGGTGTTGTGCAGGGGCTACTACTGAAGGGAGCAGATATTTCTCTCTGTGGCAGTAGAAGCTTTAAGAAGCTTAAGCTTTCTTTCTTTTCTTCCTTTCTTCCTTTCTTTCTTTCTTTCTTTCTTTCTTTCTTTCTTTCTTTCTTGCTTGCTTTCTTGCTTGCTTCCTTGCTTCCTTGCTTTCTTTCGTGCTTTCTCCCTGCCTTCTCCAATTTTGCTTTTCTAGGTCCATCTTTATGTTAAGCTCTCTCTTCCAGGCCCAGTCCCTCATGTCTGAGGTGGCAAAATTCAGTTTTGCCTGTGTTGAGATGCCTTGGATGTTGTTGCTACAATTTGTGACAAAACTTTATGATGTGGCCTAAATATACAAATATCCCAGTTGAAGTTTGTGCTTCTGAGGGCATGTGCACTCCTAGCAATGTGAGCTAGCTAATCTAACCAATCTGAACGATGGTTCAGACACATACATATGGGTGGCGGTCTTGGTTATTTTTATTATATATCATATTGCATAGTATACTGTGAAAATGTGCATATAAACATACACTGAAATGTAGAGAAAAGACAGAGGCCTTGAAAACAAAATCATTGCATTACAGCTTAGTATAAACTTCCTTTTTTTCATCCACATTCTTCTGGGTCTTTTTGAGACTGGTGAATCTCATGTATGAAGTAGTTCAGAGCTGTCCTGTACCAGGCAAGTTGTGGTTGTGACTAATGTGTGACATTAGTCACTCTTCCTTATTCCATGGAAAGATTTCTCAGCACCAATGATTTTCACCAGGGCTCATGTCCTGCTGTAGCCCCTTAGACTCAGAGATGCACAGACCTGCGCACTGGCTCTGTGTCTGTGCTGGATCTGCTTTGCTGATTTTTGTAAAAGCTCAGGGGGATGGAGAGTAGTTTAGTCCAGCATTTTTACTCTAGTTGTAAGATGCACATAGCTATATGGTGGCTATAAAAATGATGTACAGATGCTTTCTGCTGAAACTCTGGTATGACTTTCAGCCTCTTTGGTGTAGTACAGAGCCTTGGTGAAAGAATGACCGGAAAAACACAGGAGAAGTACATAAATAACACTTTTTTGTCAACATATTTCTAGTGATCTCCTGGAGACCAGCTTTTGACAATCCTATCACACAAATTCCATTTCTGTACTGTTGCTCTCCGAGATGTTTCTTCACAACCTGGTATCAGACTAACAATTTCATGGGTAGCCTTAGAAGAGGATATATTTAAGAGATTAATTTTTTAGGATTTATTGGAGACTGTGGTGTATCTTTATTGCATAAGATGGTGAAATATTATCTTTCCCCCTCCCCACAGCTGAGTCAGGTGAGGGCTATTTCGTCAAACAATTTACTGGGCGCAATTTCATTGCTCAGGTAGATGGGGAGTGAAATCACGGGCTTTAAGGTTGGTCTCATTACCTACAAAATTGCTTTTTTAGAACAGTATCTATTCTATCTAAGTGTCAATTTAGTACTTATATCTTTAAATACAAGCCCATATACTAGATTGTCTTCTTTAACCTTACAAGATACCCGCTTACTACTGAGAAACAGTAAACACAAAATTGCCTGTTTCTGGCTTTACTTAGTATTTTTATTAAGAGCAAAGAATTTTATTCAGAATCTTATCCTAACTAAATTTCATCTTACCCAGGGTAGTGCCAAAACAAATAAGCGCCTCTATGTATTTCATGTATGTCCGGGGAATGTAATACAACCTGCTTGGAGGACCACACATTCTTGCCACGCTGCGCGGGTTATGGCATGCAAAAATGTATTGCCTTCATAACAGGGTGCTGTGTTTGTTCAGAAACTGGTGAAAGTCTTTGGAATTCTTATAACTGTTTATTCATTCTTTTGTTTAGGAGTCAGTGACCTGTAAGTGCTCATTATGAAGAAAGATCTGGTTTTCTTGGTGACTCTAATTAGCCTTGCCTTCCTGTCACTGCTAAGATCTGGATATCCTCAACATATAGCAGAGGAGTCCTGCTCTGTTCAGATTCTTGTTCCAGGCCTCAAAGGTAATGTGGAAGTCTACTCCATCATCCAAATACTTTCTTTTTAGCAGGCTAATTTGCACCATTGACAGTTACTAACTGAGGCAAAGGAGATGCCTTTCGGTGGTCCTCTCATTTGTCCAGTTCATAGCCTTCCTATAAACAGAGTTTCAAGGTCGTAAGATGAATTAATGTCTGTTAAAAAAAAAGAGCATGGTTTAGAGAATGCATGCCGAGGTTTCCAAAACCTGCTCCCAGGGAACCGTGCTGGTCACTCTGATGGGTTGCTTGGTTGGTTTCTTTGTGCTTCTTTCTTACCCTCCAGAGTACTACCCATGCACCATGAAAAATCAGGCCCCGCATTGCCCTTGGAGAGGTTTTCACTGCCGTCTTGAGAGGCACTACAAGGAATTATTTTATATTTTCTAGCCTTCTGTGTGTTGTCCTTTGGGACTAATTTCCATTGGTTTTAAAAGCCCTACTGCCTTTTCAAAGAAATAAGAAAATAGAGGGGTTTCTTTTGGCATTTCTACAGAGTATTTGAGCAAAAGCAGCATTTCTACCAAATATGGCCTCAAAACATTGCCCAACAAAGATGGCATAATAAATACCGATCTTTTATAACAAAGAAGGTATTAATACTGATATCTTAGAAAGGAAATAATCATCTGGAAAGAATTAGCATTTTAAAGCAATCCTGTTTATTGCTGCTGTGGTGTAAAATCCCAGCTCCGTTATTATAGTAAATAACAATAATTCCTCTTATGAAGGCTATGATATTTCTACCAGACTGTAATACCCATGAGTATGGAGAAATGCCTACTGACTAGGAAAGAGACCTAAACATTCAGGCCAGTGCTTTGTCAATAAACATAAAAAAAAAATTAAAAAAAATGCATAGCTAACCTCAGAGTTTCTCTGGCAGTTATGCATTTCAGTATCTCAAAATGACAACCGAAACCTGCTGCTAACAATACATAATCCTTGATTTTAACCAACTGCCTGAGGTCTAAAGTATGGACTTGAGGCCAGACCCGTGGTGAGTCCTTCAGGGGAGGGCAGGACTCAGGTGCTGTCATACAGCTGAAGTGCTTGCAAAGCCCAGCTGTGGTTTGGGCTCTGGGGTCAGCTGCCCTTTCCAGACACTGCCTGGTTTAGATGTGGCTGCCCTGCTCCAAGGGCCTGAACTGGGAGGGTATGGGTTGTGCTTGGCCAGCTGGCTATAGTAGCCAGAATTATGCCATTTGTTCACTATGATTACATATATATCAATCATATATTTATATATTATATGTTTATAATTATTATCTACATAAGAGATCTACAGCTGCCTCCACTGAAGCAAACAAACAAAAATTATTTCAGTATGTGGTCTTTTAAATCTGAATAACAGTTTTACCTTCTATGTGTTACAATCAATCAATCAAACAAACAAACAAAAAAACCCAGCATTAGTCTGATATGTGCAGATCTTCTGAAGTTTGATGAAACCGTGAGTAAAGGTTTTATCTGTATTATCTGTTATATTTGATGTGGAATAGGCATAAGCTATTGCTGTTTATCTGACTCGTATAGCCCACTCTGGGTATAGCCCACCCAGCATGACACAGTATAGCATGACACTCTCATGTTTAATATGTCTTGTCGAAAGGTACACAGATCAATCAAATCATCAGACCTCAGTGCTACAAACCAAAGCTTTGATATGAAAAGCTGTCTTTGTTGACAATGCAATGACCATTTTTGTGACATGAAGGACCATTGTTGTTACTATTATTACTATTATTATTATTATATACAACCGAGTTTTAAAAACATATAAGGAGTGTAATAATAATCCTCGCCTTTTATCAGGAGGTAATTCTGAGCCAGGAAACAACAAGGAGCCTGAAACATTAATGATTTTCATTCCACTTCATGAGACACCGGCACTGCAAAAGTGATGGAGATTGATGTGCCAATGCAGCGAAGCACAAAATGGCCTGATGCAGCCTAGCTAGTTAATGCGAAATCCCTGCAAACCCGTCAGTGCTCCAGCTACACTGTCAGAGGGGCTGGCTCGGGGAGCTGGTAATGAGATACTGCTGTCACCTCCTGGCACAACTCCAACCCCTTTCAGCGGCCAAGGTTTCCTCTCCGCAGAGCATCCCTGTGGCTGCATGCCCAAGCTGCGGCTGTCACGCAGCGCGAGCTGCTCGCCACCGTCTCAGACCTGCCCCTGCCCCTCCTCTGCTGGCAAACCCCTGCGGATGGAGAGGGGCACCAGCACCACCACGGGTGCTCGCTGGTGGCACNCGGCAAACCCCTGCCGATGGAGAGGGGCACCACCACCACGGGTGCTCGCTGGTGGCACGAGCCTGCTGGGCTAGTGAAGGAAAGGTGGGAGACCATGGGATTCATACAAGAGAAAAAGAAGGAGGGTTCTTTCAGCCTAAGAGTTGGTGCAGGAGAAAGAAATAGGGAATACAGACCCAAAAGTGGAGGAGCATAATGGAGGAATTTTAGAACAGGGAGAGAGAAGAGAAAAGGAGGGTGCAAAAAATGAATGGAGAGGCTGGGAACCATTAGAAAATAAACTAGAAAACACAAAGCCAGTTAGGACTCCATAAAAAAAGGCAATTTGAAAGTGGGCATGGGATGAGAATTGAGGTGGAATGGAAGACAAAGTCAGTAAAGATATTGAGAATAGGTAAAAGGCACAAATGAGTTTAAGGTCAGCAGCTTAGGCAGTAGGGACTGATTATATACAAATATATATATATATATATATATATATATATATATATATATATATATATATATATATATATATATATATATATACATATATATATATATATATACATATGTATATATATGACCTGAACAGTATAAAAGGGTAAGATGAAGGAAGGGGAAGTACTGAGGTACTGAAAATCCAGACAGCAGACTGACTAAAGTCTGACATCCAGACTTTAAAAAGTCAATAACATTAATAAAGGGATATAAAGGAATAAATGTCTTGCACGTGGAGAAGGTGAAGCCTTACTAATATTCACTCACTCATATTCTTCCTAAAGTGCTGTTCCTTCTGAAAGACCCATCAGAATCAAGTTACTGCTATTGTAGAGAAAAAATGACAGAAAATAACACGTGTGCAGGTTTGGGCAAACCTCCTGCTGTGGCTGCCCTTCCTCTGCCTTTCCCCTGCTCGGCAGGGGATTTCATCCTGCACTCGCGTTGCTTCCTCGGCTTACACACGGCTCTCAGTGCATGCAGCAAAGCAGGGACTCGAGCACTGCAAAGCTGAACTGGACCATGCTCAAGTCCTCATGGCCGAGGCTTGCTGCTGAAGACAGCTGAAAACAAAAACTGCAGGTAGAGCCTGCATTGGGGTAACCTGCTCTGAGGGAAGGCTTCTGGCAGACCCACACTGAGGAATGCGGTGTCATCTTATTACGAGAATAAATGCAGGCGAACGTAATGGCCTGAAGCAAGAGTGATCTGTTTTATTGATCCCTCCTGCACAGCCTTCACTCTGAGGAACGCGGGAAGCAATAGGCTGTAATAGCCTGCTCTGAGCCTCCAGAGAGACGGAAAAGTCGTTGGCAGGATTTATCTTGGGGAAGCAGAGAACTCATAACCAGCCCGAGGTGGGGAATAACAATAATGCAAAGCCTATTAGTTAGTTACCTGATAATAAAAAAAGTTACATTCACAAAAGTGGCAAGTAAGAGCCTGCTTCCTACTAACAATATTATTCACAGGGGATTATGTGAAGTTTGTCCTCATTAAGGTCAGGGAATGCCCTGTTTTTGCATGTCTGAAAGCACGGGAGCTCTTCTGGAGCTGCCTGGCAGCCTGGGAAGGGGAAAACCACGTGCGAGAGGCTGAGCTCAGCTCAGACACCTGTATCTGCAGCAGGGAGAGCAGCGAGGCTGTGTGCTTGGACTTGGCCGTGTCTCACCTTATTTCCACGTGTCATCTCCACGGCCTCTCTGTATGTCAGAGGGCTCTAGGATCCCACTGGCTTTTCTTGCTACGATGCCTCCCTTGCTCACCCTCCAGTGCGTACAGCGTGTGCTGGTCTGGCTTTAGATTTCCCCCCTTGCAGTGGCTGGCAACGCTTTATTTCCTACAGTAGCCATTGCCCTTCTCCTTATGTATTTCTTAAATAGGAGGTGGCAATGTAAATAATTCTTTAATCTTCGGTTTTGTTTAAGATATGTTTTATGTTGGTGGCCAACTACAACAGCAGGGGTCAAAGCAAGGTAAGCTTTCCCAAGCAGGGGGAAAGCAAACATTCTCAGAAACTGGCATTATAACATGAAGAAGATCTATGAGATGCCATGAGCTATGCAAGTGCAAGTACAATGCAGTGCTTCATACCACACAGATGAAGAGGCACAGCATGTATCTAAAAATAAAGATGAAGGAATTCTCTCTATAGGCCTGATCCACCCCGACTCAGTGAATCCCATAAACTCTTTTTTTTTTTAATAGGAGGTTGTGGTTAAACTTTTCTCACTTGAGACTTCAGTATGTCCTTAAGATGCTCTGCTGAAAAGGGACAGCGTTTGACAGATCCTCAAAGAGTGGTGAATGTGAATCCAGGAGCTAATGATTTAAGTTGAGGCCTAATTCTGCAGCTCCTACTTAAATGAGTTATACTGTTATGCTACTGAATTCTTATATAAGGGATCTACTTCTGTGGACTGTTTTTATGACAAAGTCCAAAAAGCCCAAGAATTCACTAATCGATTAACTTTGGCTTTATTACTGTCACGATAGCAGGTCAATTGCAGGTAACTGCTCTTTATGCATTAAATAAAGCTAGTAAGGCAGACTCCATCCGCTTTTATTTATTTCCCTCTTTCTTGAAATAGGCTTTTCTTTTCAGTGGGGAAAATGGTATTTTTATCATTGCCACCATGGAAAATAGTTCTGGCTTAATATGATTCTTCCTTTTATTTCCATTTGTGTTAATAGGGGAGGCTGGAGAAAAGGGTGAAAAAGGTGCTCCAGGTCGTCCAGGAAGAGTTGGGCCTCCAGGAGAAAAAGGTAACTGTTAAAGAAGATGATTTGAAAGTAATTCCTGACCAAATGGGGCCCTTTCTTTTGAGGTGATGATAATGGGACTCCTCTATTCCTTTTCTGGAAGAGTATGTTTTTTACACCTTATACACACATCTATAGACTAACTATTGCTTTCTGTTCAAAAAGGTTAACTTTGGAAAAACTTAAGGATATTTCTTTTTTTTTTTTTTTAAGGTTATCTGTAAGGAAAGATACCATAATGCCTTTTGGAAATAGGACCTTCATAGTAGATCATAGGNAGGTTATCTGTAAAGAAAGATACCATAATGCCTTTTGCAAATAGGACCTTCATAGTAGATCATAGGATATAAATCATAGGGCTCAGTTTCCTTGTTTCCTTTTATTTCTAAGAACAAAGACTCACAGTTACCTCACAGTAAAATCACCATGAGAGGGCACTAGGCCATAACAGGCAGAGATGGTCTAGAGTGTCTCCACTTTTTTGGATCCCACTTAAATATTAATTATGGCAAGATGGTGGTAAAGCCATTGCATTGCAGCTGAAAGAGAACTTGCAGATCTTCAGAGGAATGGTGCTCAACAGATTCCGTTGTCAAAGCTGAAGGAAACACAGCATTTTTTTTTTTCTTGAAGAAAATTCTGTCTTTTCATGTTGCTGCTTCTTCTGAAACAGAGAGGAAAGTTGACCTTCATGAGTTTTCCAGCAGATGCACAATCTGAAATATTCACATTTGGAGTAGTCAAAACATTTATTTCAGTATTGAAACAAAACATTTGACATTCCTTGCACCAGAATGTTTGGCTTAGCTTTTACAAAACTGAATTCTAAAACTTCATTTCAAAGTAATTGCTGTGGTTACTTACACTTCCTTGTGATGATGCATGATCCATCATGCTCTTCTTTTGGTCAGCTCTGGGCATACGACATTTGCAGTTAAACATCGATCCAAGATCCATAACTAAAGTTCATTCCCTGTGAACCCACTCAAAACCTTATAATTTCCTTGAGGTCTGACTGTTCCGTCAGAGTAAGAACAGTGTATTTTCTGTATGGCGATGTAGCCTTCAAGGGAAACTGTCAGGCAAAATATTGCAAACTGAAATTTCAAGACAACATGATGAGAGGTTGTAGTACCATAGAATAATTTAGGCTAAAAGATCACACAGAGGTCATCTGGTCTGTGCCTCCAGCTTGAAACAGGGCTAGCTTTAAATTTAGAGTAGGTTGTTCAGGGTCTTGGCCAGCAGAGTTCTGAATATCTCCAAAGACAGACATTCCTCTTTTGTTAGCCTGTTCACCATTATCATTGTGAAGAAACGTTTGCTTATTTGCAACTGAATTTTCCATTGCCGTAATTTGTCACTGTCACCCCTTCTCCTTTCACTGTGCATCTCTGAGAGGAGAAGGCTGTGAATTCTCTGCAAGCCTCCTCAAGGTAATGGAAGTATCCAGTTGGGTCCCCTCTTACACTTCTCCAGGCTAAATAAAACCATTTTCCTCACCTAAACTCTCTCCCGTTTGTTTCTCTCTTGTATGAGAGCCCACAAATCTCTGTGTCCTTATCTGCCAAGGGGTTTTCCAGACAGCCACTGGCTTGCCTGTATCACTGCATCCCAGATATAGGATTTTGCATGTGTCTTTACAAAATCTTCGTGAAGCTGGTGTCAGTAAATAACATCTGCATATGCACAAGGCCAGTCATTTTATCATAGAAAACAATGAGGTTGGTCAGGCACTTGGAAAATCGGCGTTGGCTTTTCCCTTGTCTTGTACTTCTTGTGTCTGGAATAGCTTTCATGTGAACTTGATCTGTAATTTTGGTGAGAGTTGAGGTGAGCTGACTGGCTGGTAGGGCTTTCTTTGAAAGGGGATATAACATTTGTCTTTCCCAGTTATCAGGGACCTTGTCTGCTTACCACAGTCTCTCAATAATGACAAAGAGCAACAGCATCATCTGGCTCTTTCAGGACCACTGGATGTATTCTGACCAGTGCCATGGACTTGTGCACATCTGGCTTAAGTAGCCCCTAACCCAGTCCTCCTCTGCCTTGGGTTGCACCATCTCCCTGGTCTTTTCTACAATGGGATCCTACCTACCACTTCCTGGAACAAGCCAACGTGCACTCTCCAGAAATCCAGGGCTTTTGTTCTCCTACTTGACTTCCCTCCTTCCACTAAGAAGTTCCCTTAAGAATATTCATATCATGGTCCCTGCAGCCAAGGTGACCCTTGACTCTCATATCCACAACTACAGGGAATGTCATCCCCCCTCCAAATACTCCTTCTCTGTCGATAGCAGATCCAGGAGATCATGGCTCCTGGTTCACCATGTAGTACCTGCACTCAAACAAGTGCTGAAAATTCAGATGAAAATTCATAAGAAATGCTTAATTAGATCTAATAAGTATGATGATTTTCTGGTTTTCCATATCTCAAAAAGTCCAAATTCTGGTGGGCCTGGAGGAGGAAGTTTTGAAGTGAAAATTTATTGCAGTAAAACAAACTTTAAACAGCAAACAGATGAAATTTGAATTTTAATGCATGCTGTATTGGTATTTTACAAGGAAATGCTTTCAAATGCTTTCAATGCTTTCAGTCAGTTGGAAGTCCCCAAACCTGAAGTTAAGTTTGTGCGTATTTGTGCACGGCTTTTCTTGACCCTCAGACTAAGAGTGAGAGTCACCCTGCTCTGTATTCTCTTCCATCAGTCCAAGAGTTTTCCTTTTGTTATCTACAAGCTGGAACTTTGAGACAAAAATAAAATATCACACAGATCTTAGGGAGTCATGACAGCAGGTAGTACTGAAGTATCCAGCACATTGACATCTTTTTCATAGTGGGTCATGCCTGTCTGTGGAGGCTTAGGAACTGGTCATCATTTGGAGACTGTTAACTGGTCCACCACAGTGCTCCAGAAATAATTACTCCAGTCTTCAATAGATTAACTAATATCCATGCATGACCTGTTACTAGTTTTATTTTTTTTACTCTATTCTTCATCTCTTCTTCTTCATCTCTTCATCTCTTCACAGGACACCACTGATGTCCTTTGAAATCCTGAGAGAACTCTTTAAAATCTAAACTCTAAAATCTAAATTATCATAAGGTCTAGACCCATGACTTACTTATTGTGTAGCTCAGTGAAAAAAGAAAGATAAAACTGCTGCCTCATCTTGCCTTTGCCCCCTTCTAAGCGCACATGGGGATGCTCACTGTGGTTCAGCTTTTGGACAGTAGGTTGTTGAACTGCAGTCACTGGGTTAACAGGTATTTTCATTCTTGTAGTTTCTAAGTGTATTTTTACTGAAGTCTGGTAATTATTTACTATCATGTCAGGAAGAGGCTAATCACTCTTTCTACTGGGAGAAACTGCTAGTGTTGGTTGTATTTTGTGGCTGTTTAAGTAAATGATGGTTTACATGAGGAAGAAACCTTAGTTCTCCAACATTTGCAGTGTTCTATTTTGTGTTGACACTTTATGTTATCAGAATCACAAAAATCTTTTTTTTTTCTTCTTTCTTTTGCTTCTTAGGCAAATTCAGTGTGCTCAGTATCTTTGGACTACTTAGGAGGGTCATAATCGGTGAATAAATAGCATACATAAGAAATAATTGTTTTTCTCATAGTAAATTTGATCTAAAAGACAAATTTCAAAGTGAGAAAGTGCTGCAAATATTTTGGCATATCCCTGCCTCATATTTTCAGATTTTCATAATCTGAAAGCTGATGTACACTTAGACTTTTGTACTTACCTGACATAAATCTAGTTATGAACATCCTGATGTTTCAGGGTGACCTCAGACATCCTGATATCTTTGGGCACTGATTAAGGTTAAATTCCTCTTACTTTCCTCATTGATTTTAATTAACTATATGGGTCAATTATGATGCATAGCATGTCAGCAGAATATAAAACCATGTGCTGACTGTATGCAAAGCATAGAGTACTGGATCAATTACAGTGGTTGATTTGGATGAATGAAGTGTGCATTGCAGTGCACGGTTTAGGGTGGGAGGTGTATCAGCCCTTGCTGTCCCCACCTGCACTGACTGTTGTGCAGTCTCACACTGGGAATGATCTCAGTTTTTGACTGAGTCATGATCTTATCTGTGAGGTTTAATCTTCCATGAATGCAAACTCCTTCCACATATTTCAGTAACAATATTGTGAATTTTCACAGATTAGCATGGATTCTGTTTACGGCAATCAAAATAGATAATGAAGTTAATGTTGGAAAGGATTACAAAGGAACAGCACTTAAAGAAACATTCAAGGCATTTTAATTTACTTTTAGCCTTAAACATTTGAAAATACATTATTTTAAAGCTTTGATTTCAGCCTTCACACATCATGCTCCTTCTTAACTAGCAGGTCAAACAGTTATGTAACAGCATGTAGCATGGTTTGGCTTGTGCTGGCTAAATCTTTCCCATGCAATTCTTGGGCACATTTTGGGAGCTAGCACAGTAAGTAGTTTGCAAGGGACTATCCTGTATTGAAAATCTAAGACAGTATCGTAGATTGCACCATTCTTGGCCACCTAGTTCCCACTGTCAGGGGACAGTCCCTGGCAATTTAGTCTACTAGTATAGACATAGTCTTTAAGTACAAGAAAAGTCTCATTAATATAACTGCATTGGAGCCAGAGCATTCAGCCATTTGTATAATCAACTTCTAAAGAGGGATAATAATCCCTCAATTTATATTTTGGTATTACTAATGGGTTATTATTATGTAATCAATCAATCGTCACATTTCAGAGTTAACTTTATTGTGAATGTATTGTTCACTAAGGAGTGCTGCAGGCAGGATTCTGTACAAAAGTCCAGATATTGGCAGTCTTGGGTTCAAAAAGTGGATATCTGATTCAAAACTATCTTCAGTTCCACTTGAATACAATAGGATCCTGAATGTA
Organism: Crypturellus undulatus; assembly: GCA_013389825.1. NCBI lineage: Eukaryota > Metazoa > Chordata > Aves > Tinamiformes > Tinamidae > Crypturellus > Crypturellus undulatus. Next base: position 132,490 of record VWPW01022603.1, read on the forward strand.
AATAAGTGTGCGGTATAGGGACTTTAGGGATCCATAATTTAATCAATTCCAAGCCCCCAAGTTCCCATTGCCTAGGGTTGCATGCTCTCCCTGATAGGAGCTCCTGCTGTCACTGTGCGTTCTGGGCTAGAAGGACCGGTGGTCTGAATAGGCTGGGTTATGTGGCCTTAACCTAATTCTGGAAAGATATATATTTTATAAGTGCAGTTATGTATGTTTGTGCATTTGAATGTAAAAAAAAAAAAAGTGTGAGGAATGGCCCATGCTGGCCCCACTTACTTTGTTATGAATCTACTTTAAGATCCTTTAAACCTTTCCTTTGCCTTACTAGATCTGATTTTTCTTAATGTCTTTAGTTTTCCCTATGAATTTTCTAGCCTTTCTGATTTCTCATTGGTATGGACTCATAATAATTCCTTTTTTTTTTGCTGTTTGTTATACAAAGCTTTTAAAAATTCACTGTGTCATTAAGATGCCTGTCTAACGTGAGTGGGATGAATCATTGCTGAGCGGTCGTATTTTTGCATTGTCTACAAAGGGAGCTTAGATAAATAGCTTGGTCTAAACATCTAACCTTCAGGTGCCTAATGCTGGGTGAAATGCATCTAACCCAACTACATAAAATACCACCTGGGATTATCTACCATTTATTCATAAAAGATGTATCTCGTTGTAATCACTGTTCCCTAGACAATCACCAGCCTTCAGTGGTGTGTATAATTGGGATTTATTTCGGGTAAAGTGGTAACATAGTGCACTGGTTTACTCATATTTTTTCGACTTCAGGTGTCAATAGAGTTCTAAAAGGTGTCTTGAATATAAATTGAATATGTTATACCATAGCATCATTATAAGCTTGTTAGATAGTGTTCTCATTCAAGTCAGGTTAAATATTTCCATTGGGAAAGTTAATTGCCGGAAGACTAAGGAGATATGTTGGGGAATGTCACTTTAAGTTTGGACTGTGTATTACCTTCTTTTTTTTCTAAATATCCTTTGCTGATTGCTTTCAAAGATGGCATTGCACTTGAAAGACTTTTAGTCTATTTTGGTACACTTCTATTTATTTTGTTGGGTAGGTCTCTATGCTGTCCGCTATGTCAAATTTCATCTCCAAGATTTTTCATTTGCTTTTTTAAAAATCCCATAAATTTGGTGTGTAAACAACAGTCCCTTCTTCTCCTTCACACACTCAGTTCAATTTGTGGGTTACGGAGTAAATTTGAATTTCTGCTGTATTTATTTTTTGGCCCTTCTCCTTTTCTCACTTTCTTGTCTGCAGCAGTTAATCCTGTCTGAAAAGATGGGTCATGCTTTATGAATAACTCCATTTACAGGATTCCACAGAGTCAAAGCCCTCATCTTCCCACTGGTTATGCAGTCTGCCATTCATCTCTGGTATTTTCTTTCTTCTTTTGTTTGTGGGCCTGAAAGGACCACCAAAAAGGTCATTTAGACTTTAGTTCCTTCCAAAACCCTTTAAATCCTCTATAATTGGTTCCACTGTATGTCATCTTCATCTGAGAGATGACAGATGACTTGCTTCATATCCTCCATTCACTTTCAGTAAAATTTCCTACACTTGGTCTTTTGGGACTTAATTTCTTTCACTGTCCCCATTTCTTTTCAGCAGTCGCCTCCTGATTTCATTATGACTTTTTAGACCACATTTTTGGCAAGCACAGGTCCATGGAAAAGGGCTTTGTAAAAGGTATTTGAACTTTTGAAACCCTAAAGGCAGATGAGTCTCTCTTGAAATCCTGTGATTTGTTCTGCAGAATAAGCAGAATATGCAAGCCCCTGGAGTAGAAGCAGGGGTTAGTCACTACTGGAGAAAACCAAATCCAAACAGTTCTTTAAATGAGTGCCGGAGACATATAAGTCTTCATTATTTGAGACCTCACACCTTTACGTCTGAGCAGATCCCATAGCTTTTACCGGCTGTTACTGAAAAGTAGTCCTCTTCTATGTGATGTTTACAAGAAGGAAAGTGAAGTCCCATTTTTATATTATATTTCATTTATTCACTATATATTTGTCTGTTTAATTTCAGATAAAGCTGTTTGAAAAGAGTTAATATGGAACACCAAGTAAATATCTGATATAATCTGATATTGCAATCTTAATTCCAATCCAAGGGAGAAAGTCCACTTTCAGAACAACCAGATGAAGTCACTGTAGGCTAATATTTTTGGAGACTTTCAAGAAAATACATCCTTAATATGTTGTCTATATTGGGTGAATATCTGATAGTAGCATCAGGATTTTTCGAAGTTGCATAGCCCCATGGGTTGAGTCTCTAAAACAAATGAGGAACCTATTCTGTAAGAGAAGCTATAGTCCAAAAAAAAAAGAAAAAAAGAAGAGTCTTCAGCTGACTGAATTCATTCTTTCTGTTCTTCCAGTAGGAATATATAGAATAAGAGAAAAATATTTTTGTCAAATTTCTTAATTGACTGCATGTCCAGGAAGTGACTGAGCCTTTTTCTTGCTGGAAAGAAGGAAATTCATTGATTATAGGACTTGCCAGTAATGAATTTGACCAAGATATCTGCCTTTTGGCAGTTCAGAGGAAATCATCTTTTTGTGACCAGGTCATTGACTGATAGCCACGTGAAACTTGTTGGAGTAACATGGAGGACATCTCCTCTTGGCCCCGTGACGATCGATTTATATCCTGAAACATATCACTAATTAGGCTTTTAAGTTAAGGTTAATGATTAAATCAGTTAGAAAATTATCCAGCTTTTTTAAAACATATACGGGAAATATGTGAATTCCACAATGAATCCCACACCGTAACAACAGATCTTTAGTTGTCACAGATCCACAACTGGGCCTGCGCTGTAACAATTCACATGGGTTCAATTGCTTGATCCCTGTGGTGGATTTTCCACTGAACTTGCCTCATTGATTTCTTATTTAGCTAAACAATGTGTAACAAACAGATGTGTCTTTGAGCAAAGAAACAATTTTGGGTGAGACAGTCATTGAATAAATTGCACCTATATTTCTCAGAGCAGCCTCAGTCTTGTGTTTCTGTAGGATGGGAGCCTCAGGAGGCATTTGGCTTCTCTTCTACACTGTCTCTCCATTCCTTTTGTCTTCTAATGACCTTTTGTCTTCTGATGATGTGTGGACAGTCAAAAACCCACCTCATGTGAGGTAGTTCCACAGCTGTGCAGCAGCCAGACCTTGTTCCTCCCCAAAGTTGAGATACAAAGAGGACTAAATCTGATGGCGGGTTTACTCAGGTGCTGCACTGAGGAAAGGGTATGGCCCGCATATACAGAGCTCTGATATTGCTTCCAGAAGCTTCTCAGGGCCTTAGTTAACCCCACAATATGGCAAATAGTGTGAAATTAACAAAATGTAAGGATTACTTCCATAGGTCTCAGAAAATATACTTAAAACAAAGCAGGTAAACCTTTCTAAAGCAATGCCAGAACCAAACAGCATTAGAGATAATAATCTGTAATAAAGAGTTAGTTGCACCTGAGAGAAGCTTGGACTGTGTGGAGTTTATTGAATACAAATGGCCTCGTTTAAGCCAAAATCTGAGTAATTCGTAAACCTGCTGTACTCATCTATTAAATGGCTTGTGTTTGTTTATTTCTGACAGTTGCTGGTCCCCTAAATTTGTACACAGGTATTGCAGATACAGGGTAGAATGAGGCTTTTAGAGGCTAAAGCGCTACTCACAGCATTCACACCAGTAAGATAATTTTTTTTCATATTGTTTGAGAAATGCCATCCAAAAGAGCCACATGACATAACAGACAGGTCTTGTGTGTTCTTTTATTTGAGCTCTGGAGGAGCTCAGATCACTAGCTTCAAAACCTGACTGTAGTAAACATTTTATTAGTAACAATAAGTGCCTGGCTTCAGCCTGCTTTTGAGGAGGGTCGCGACAAAGAACCTGCCAGTGCAAAACCTGTTTCCCCTGAAGCCACTGCAATATTCACTTTGCCTGTCACAGGAAAATACAGTAGATAGATAGAAAAGGGGTCGAAGTCAGAAAAAGTACGCAAATCAAACTGTTTCACCTTAGATTTCTGGGAATATGTCATGGACAAATACCAACAGGTGACTATGTCTGTCTCATGTGGATTTGCTGACCATTTCTCCTCACAATGAGTTGGATTTTTTTTATTTGTAAAAATGGATTGAGGAATGTGATTTTCCAGGGGCATCTTTGCCACAAGTGCACTTTTAAGCATTCCCCAGAATCATCTATTCCATAGCATCATTCAATATTCTTGTTCTTACTCGAACTTTGTGTGTTTTATTATCAACATATGTGTGTTTTTCATTCATTTTTATTTCTCATTAGTTTAATGTTCAAATGTTTAGTGTGCAAGGCTGCCGTTACTGTGTTTAGATTGTTTAAATAAGTCACAACAGCCAAATTCAGACTTTGGTTACAGTGGAGCCACTTCATTAGTGTAAAGAGTCAATTGTGCTTGGGTTCTTTAGGTCTTTCCAACTCCATAACAGATTTAGTCCATTGACCTACATGTTCTAATGGAATTTCCCCTCATTTTCAGCCTAATTCTGGCATCGCTGGCTGACAACACTTTGCGAAAGCTTTTCCAGTGGCTCTCAGCCAAGCTCAGTTTTCATTTACACCTGTGTGCCTCATTAAAGTCAATTGCTTTGCAAAGATTAAATCAGTATCTGGGTTGTTACACATCAGACCTTGACAAGGAATGAGCTGGACCCCTGCAGTTCAGCAAATATTGGGGATATAGCATGCTTTTGCTCATTGCAAAAACTGAACTTGCAAAGGTGCTGGAATCTGAATGTAGCAGACTCCTTCTTACGTTTGGTCTTTTGTCTTTTTGTGATGTATAGGAGAGATGGGGGACAAAGGACAGAAAGGCAGCATGGGACGACATGGAAAAATTGGTCCCATTGGTTCAAAAGGTAAGCTTAGTTCACTCCTTTCTCCATTTGTGTCTCACTTGAAAAATCGGTGATTATTTATCTTCAAGAAAAGTCTAGTGGCCTGAAAAAAATGTTTAACTGGTCTCAGAGGTTATCACAATAGGGAGTTTCTCACACTGCAGTCAAGCAGAAGATTAAGCTCTTTCAGTGAGTTCCCTTTTGGTCTGACAGCTGGAGCTGGGAATCCTGATTTGTGGCTAAATGAAGAACTTTGTGCACTAGCATGCAAGTGTAGACAGGATAGGAGGGTGCACTGTATTTTGATATAGTTTCAAAAGCCTAAGACTTGAATTCTAAACTTGCCTTCTCCACAGGCTTTCTACAGGACTTTGGTTAAATCATTTGAGCCAGTATTTACTTAAGCATCTGGATTAGGAACTAAGATATGGGCTGCAAAATATAATATACAGCCCTTTTCTCTCTACAGCATCAGAAGTCATTAGTTCTATGAAGTTCTTTTTTCTTTCCACTTTAAATGTTATTAGAGACAAACTGAACTGTTACCCCCCAAAAGCAGCCTTTAAGTAATATTCCTTTTCATATTTTTAGGTGAAAAGGGAGATAATGGTGATATAGGACCACCAGGTCCTAATGGCGACCCAGGTAAGCCATGGCGAGTCTTGTCTATGTGAAGAATTTTAGACTCATGCGTCACCAAAAAATATGTCTTTTAAAACACTGGGAGAAACCATGACAAATAAGTATTTGTGTGTTATTTACTGTAATGTCTTCAAATTACTTAATAAAAAATATTGAAGCTGCAGAAGTTGTTGGACTTGTAATATATGTTTTAAAACAATGTCTCAGAACTCCTGAGAGGTCAGATCACTGTGGAAGCATAGCAGGAGCTTAAGTACAACCGTCTGTATCATTCATCATGGAGGAAAAGGACCTCTCTGCCTGGGCTGTTCTGGCTTCCAGCCAACACAAAGGAGCGGGTGCAGGAAGGCCCTGTCCCACCATGGTTTATGATTGTAGGAGCAAGATTCAGATCCTCCAGAGGAAAAGGTGGAAGTCTGGCCTAAAAATTGTAAGCTGTTCGTAAAAGCGTTTATTTTGCTTTTCATTAAAGAGCCCAGCAAGGCAGTAGGCCTGGGCAATAGGCCTCAAGATTTCTTCTTAGAAAAGTGACAGGTTGATGGCAAAAGCCCAGTTTGTTCCTTCGTTCCTGGTGCACTACAAGTCTCCCCAGAGAGTTTTCTCTTGAGTCAAATGCAGACTTGAATAACTGCATGCAGAACTGGACAGTATAATTGATCCTAGTTTTGAAACTTGGGTTCACAGAAATAACAATTATTCTTTTAGTATTCTCATTCAGACTATCTTTTCAAACCAATATCAATTTGACATAATAGATAGTTTTATATTGTCTTCTTTTATCAGGAGAGCTACAGTAAATTCAACACTCTGAGAGGTGCAGAACTGCGTTTTGCAGCTAATTATGAAGGCAGGATTTGTGGAACATTTGCCTTTTTGATCTACTGCATTAGATTCCTTGTGAGGAACAGAGGAACAATATGCTCTGTAGATTTTTGCTGGGAAAAAAATATTTGGATAAGACTGAAAAGAAGAATTTTATCCACTGGTTGGGTGCAAACATCTGTGAGAATCCTGTGACAGTCCGGGGTAGCAGAGGCCACAGGTTCTCACCCACTGTTTGAGTGGAACGTGTCTCCTCCAGGGAAGCCAGGCCAGGCCTTTCCATAAAGCTATTTAGATAATGATTAGGATTACATAGTTTATTGATTCTGGTGTATTTGTACCATTTTGCAGGCATCCCCTGTGAGTGTAGCCAGCTAAGGAAGGCTATTGGTGAAATGGATATCCAAGTGGCGCAGCTCACAACAGAACTGAAATTCATAAAAAATGGTAGGTCTATTTTTCATAAATAAGTCTCCCTGTTTGTGGTCATGCTGGACCGCTGAGATTGCTCGTAGAGAGCATCACCACTTTGCGTCTGATTTGTGCAGCTCTTTTGGGGTGTGCAGTAAGTTGGTTTATAGAAACGCGAGTGCTCACTTTTCAGCACTGCCCTCCCCCGCAGCTGTTGCTGGTGTGCGTGAGACAGATAATAAGATCTATCTGCTGGTGAAGGAGGAGAAGAGGTACGTGGAAGCTCAGCTCTACTGCCACGGGAGAGGAGGAACGCTGAGCATGCCCAAGGACGAGCACGCCAACAACCTGATCGCTTCCTACATCAATCAAGCGGGGCTCACCCGCGTTTTCATAGGCATCAACGACCTGGACAAGGAGGGGAATTTCGTCTACTCCGACCGGTCCCCCATGCAGACCTTCAACAAGTGGCGCAGCGGGGAGCCCAACAACGCCTACGACGAGGAGGACTGTGTGGAGATGGTGGCGTCTGGGGGCTGGAACGACGTGGCGTGTCACATTACCATGTATTTTGTTTGTGAATTTGACAAAGAAAATGTGTAAGCCTGTCTGCTTTTTCTTTATTTTAAGAAAAGTGTTTTTTAAGCAGATTGTGTAAGTTACCCCATGTTCATAGAGCACAAGAGATATTTTGCAAGTATGTGACATCAGTGTTGTACAGCTGTAAATACAATTTAGGTATTTCAAATATCAATATTTACCCTTCAGAAGGGAAGAGCAATGGTAAGTAAGACATGGCTTGTTTTTCGTTAGGAAAATATGTGTATTTAGATAAAAATGAGGCTTGAGGCTAAATTCTGCCCTCATGACAGTTAACAAATTTCATCGCATGACTGTGAGGAAGGCAGGATTTGCTCTTTAGTTGCTAGAATGATATTTCTGAAGAAGTAGATTCTTGATATTCTTTTATCTTAGCAAAATTTGTAGTTACCAACATTAATTGCTTGTAGTGCTGCAGGGATATTTCAGCCATGAGGCAAATATTTTGTATACTGCAGTTAATTAGTACAAATATTACTGTAAGTTTTTTTTGGATATGAAGGTATTGCAACTTTGTTTTTGAAACATAGCCAAAGCCACCAACTAATCAGGAGTGCTACCAATTTTGTAACGTTTCCTTACAAAACTCTTCATAGATACCATCACAGGGAGGCCCTTCAGGGAACTAACTGAGCTTTAGGGCTGGGGGAGGACCGAGTTCTTGTAATTCAGTACTGACAGAGGGATTCAGACCAAATGGGCGTTTCGGGGTTTGCTAAAGGTAAAAGTAAGATTTTGTCTTCTGCATTCTTTAGCTGAGAATTATTCAGTGCATAAACTGTTTAAGTCCCAGATAATTACTTAAAGTAAATACTTCACGTTTGCATAAGATTCTCTTAACAAAAATAAACCAAAGCTAATACCAATCCTCCACGGTTTAAGTTTTTTCATAAATAGACAACGATTGTCACAAAAATGGTTTAGCCAACAGGTTTTTTTGGCAGGAAGAAAAGCTACCACCTTTAGTCAGATTTCAGTACTGACCCCCTAAAAAGCAGTAACAAGTTTTAAATATCTTCTCAGTCCATGTATATAGAAGCAATAAGTCACTTTGTACAAATAATTTATGTACCCAACTTACAATTGCCTGTAATTGAAAATGTGATATATATTTAAAAATACCCATAATTTCACAAAGGAAATGATGGATTACTTTGGAGCTTTCTAAGAGCTGGTTGCACATCATTTTATCCTGATCTTAGGCATAGACTGCAAAATCCATGACTGATTGGTTTTCAGGACAACACTGCACAGTGTTTTAAGGTGATCTTTAAGGAGGAACGACCCTTTGTATAAGTTAACAATCAAACTATGTGTAAGGTCTGTATGGAAAGTAAGTCTACAATATGCAGAGTGGATCTAGCATGGGCTTCCAGATGTTTCCTTTCAACGGGGCAAGACCAACACATATCTACTGGGTAGTGTCGTGGTATATGAATAATCAGTGTCCGTACAATTTCATGCATATCCACAGAGCCTAACAATATGTGACATGATACTATTATTATATACTAGAAAAGGTAAATTGTTTTGCTTGATATATTTACTCTGTGAATTTGAACCCAGTATATATATATTTACTATGAATTTTGAAGCTCTGTAGCACGTTTCTATAAAGTTGAATTATCAGCCCAGGACTAGAATAATCACTGTAAGATGGTCCATAGATTGCTTTACCTTTTTTTTTTTTTTTAATGAAGGTGGATATGATTTATGTATGTAAGGGTGTCTTCAAATTGTGTATTGATATCTATTAATAATGTGGATATGGTTCTACACTAATATTCAAAGATGCTTTAGAGAATTTGCGGGGGCTGACTGTTCTAGTAGAGCAATTTGTATATATCATGGTTGTTCCTTGCCGCCTCTCTGCTATGGAAATCCTCAGAAACCCTTTAAATCTTTGATATACTTTTGTCAAATCACTGCACGTATGTTAGAATAGTCCAAACTTCAGTTCCAGATGTCTGGATCTCCCTCATTATGTATATGCCTAAGTTGTTAACTGTTTATTTTTCATCCAGTTTCTGGAAGTCTTGGATACAATGGTTGATTTTTCCAGAAACATGAAAAGAGACTTTTTCAGATTCCTTTTAAGAAAGTGGGAAGCTTTTTTAGATACCAAATGCTCCTATTTTAGCTGTATGGAAGTCACTCCACATTTATAAAGATTACCATAATGTGTACAGCTTTTAAGCAGTCTGAATTTCTATTAAAATTTATGATGAAAAATAAAGGCAATGGAAAAAAACACTTCCTTCCTCCACTTTTCATGGTCTCCGGGATATGTTTTTGCAACTCTTGAAATATGAGATAGAAAAAAATCTGGCTGTGCTGTCAGAGCCCTTTATGTACTTGGTCGCCGCAGTCCTTATTTCACCGTTTGCGCAGGGTGATGTCTGTAAGATTCCCACTGCTTTCACAGGAATTTGGTTCTGCTGCTTTCTCGGTGCTCCCTATCAGGGAAGAGCCCAGACAGGTCCCTGCAGGACTCCAGGAAAAAGGAGTGCTTCTAAAAAGAATCAGGTCAGGAAATACTAGTTCATATAAGCATTAAAAAAAAACAAGGTTAGATATTTAAGTTATAGTTTCTGATGAAAAATGAAACAAGTTGATAAGGTGAATAAAAACAATTTTATAGTTTTAAAAGTGAATGTTTACAATGGGCCAAAAGTTCTGAAGTAAACATTTTCCAAGGTGTTTCCTTTTGGAATGTTTCAGAATTTCATTTCTGAGTTCTGAAACTTCATTTTGACCTATAAAGGGTCAGTAGTCTTCTCAGTAATAGCATTCAATATAATGCTTGAATGTTTTACTTTATTATTTATGTCTTTCTTTCCAATTGAAACAAGTTATCTTTCTGAGAGTCCTCTTGTTTGCAGTAATGGAGGAGTTGGGCACTTGAATTAGTTTCTTCTTTTGGGACTGCTGTGACACTATAAACTGGAGACACTCTGAAGACAAAGCAATAAAAATGCAAATATTCAGAATACAAAGCAATAACAATGTTGATATTTTAATCAACATTATGTAGAAGATATTCTTACTGATTACATAAATGACTCATTTAACAATTATGCCTTGTAACAAGCAGTTTGTGCACTATTAAATATCCAATTATTAAATAATATAGAACTAATAGAAGTATTTTAAATATGCAAATCTTAAAAACATATTCTTATCCTGAATCAAAGCAAAAAGATGTCGGAGTAGCAAAATCTTCAGTAAAATGTAAATACCAGGTTTCCGCGAGATCTAAATCCAGGTCTAGTTTTGATGGAGTTAGCCTTAACAGCCCAACCTTCAGTTACGCATCACTCTCTCCATATTTGGACAACCTTCTCAAAAGCCTTTATTTTCAAGTGTCCTGCTGCTCACTTAGCTGTGTATATATGTGCATGAGTTTCTGCAAAAAGCCAATCTCTCTTAGCTGGGGCTCTGTTTTTCAATTTTTTGGCTTACCTTGGCGTACCAATAAATCCATGTGCACAACCACAGGTTGCGAATGAAGAGACTTTGGTTTCACTCAGGGAGATGGAAATACCTGTTTCTCTGAAACCACCCCAAGTGAAAGGTACTGTGCAGGGCTGGAGCCAGCCTCTTCCCTATCCCTGGCAGCACTGCACTGGTTGGGGAGAGGCAGGTAAAGAGAAAACAGTATCTTAAGATTTACTTAGGAAAAAAAAAAAAAAGACATGAAGCATCAGATTTTGACTATTTACAGAAAAGCTTAGAGAAAGAACAGTTTGTTTTTAATTTTGGTCTGTTGGGTGAGAACAGGCATTGTGAATTGGGGAAGAAAGGGTTTGTAGAGGGAATGGGAGTTCTGTGCTCAAGCTGTTTTTTCTGGAAAAGCTTCTCCTAGGCAGGAGCTTTTCAATTGAATGAGGAAGGAAGGGAGGCCTCTCAAGAGGGAGAGTGTGAAATGGAAAGGGTGAGAGGAGCAAAAAGCAGATGGGCAGAACTAATAGCGAGTGGGATGTCCCAGAGGTGGAGTGTAAATGTTACCTCGAGCCATTCGTGATCTTCTTCAGAGGGAAACAAAATTATCCTGCCCTTTGCAATGAAATGTCTCACTACAGCTCTGGATGGGCGTCTACAAAAGGAGAGGGAGGAGGCCAATCTAGCACTATGTCTGTGTCTAAATAAAGCCCAGTTTGAGTCTACGGCCAAATAATAGCATCCACTATTCATTAATGTATGGAAGACACTGGGGATATAATTAAACACTTCTATTCAAAGGCTAGCTGTGTAGCATTGATGCCATTCTGTATACTCTTTACATATAAAAATGTGAATACTGCCAAGAATTCAGAAAGGGAAGGTCTGGCATGCAGCTGAGTAATATGTGTGTTACCATACTATCACCCAGCGGCAGCAAGAGGCAACTGAATATAAAATGATGGAGTGGAGCAATAATTTGCTTCTGCTTGTATCAGAGTTACCATGATCTTTAGTGCAACTGCTGAGGTTTAGTGCAATGCTGAACACCTGATCTCGCAGCTCTGAGGTCTTCAGTCAGCTTGCTTCCCTACTTTGGGAAAAGATCATTTGGATTTATGACAAAGAGCCATGCACTGATTTTAAACGCATACCAATGTGCAAAGGGGAGTTTTGATGAAGAAGTGAGAAGCTTGCTCAAATTAGTTCAATTATTGTACCTTGGAATTAATAAAAGAAAACAAGCCAAGCTGTGCTCTGCAGGCCAGCATCTAAATTGCAGGTGCAGATCTTCACCTGGTATCAATTAACTTCAGTGATGCTAAATGCATTTATACCTGCTGAGGATTTGTCACAGTATGTAAATTCTAGATTTATGCTTATTTCAGAGTAGTTGAAGTACATGTTTGCGATTATGTGAGACTTCACCCTTAAAAGTACACAACGAGTGTAATGTGCAGGGTGAAGAAGCAAGAAAAGCATTCAACATAAAGAAAAAATGTATATTCTTCCCTGAAAAGGAAGCTTTTGTTTTTTGCCACGCTGAACACTGATTCACAGGAGTGGACGGGTGCCATCTAGTGAAGAAACGGTTATTACATATAGCAAGAGCCACAAATCGAGCTTTGTTCTTGCTTCTTCCTTTAGTATGATTGTAACGGAGAGGGAGACGGAGTGATACATTCAGTTCACTGTGGTTTTGGTACACCTTGAGATGCAAGAAGATCTGAAAATGCAAAATACTAACTTTCTTACTACAAAATACCTTCTCTATTTATGTATTAGCTTGTTTCATTTATTTAATGTCATTCTCTGCCACTCCACCAGCACTAGTTCTCTTATCTAGATAAAAAAAATCTAATGTAGCAATTTGTACATTATTTAGAAAAGGCTCTTCTAAACATCCACAACTGAATAAGCAGAGAAGATTGTTATTGACCTTGATATAGGCGACTGCCTTGGTATGTTGATTTTGTTCTTACCTTTCAGAAATGGGAAAATTCCTGGATTTCTCAGCCTTGCATGACAAAAGCATAAATGCATATGTGGAATATGAGCATCATCAGTTGTGCTGGGTGCATGGGGTTTGCTTTATGTTTGTACTTATATAACACTTATTTTGTCTTTCCCTATTGTCTGTTTTTTGCTTCCCATTCTCTTTACCTTTTTGCTTCCCCTCCCTCTTTATAGTCAGAGGGGATATAGACAAAAGAAACAACTCTCTCTGTTGTTCAAACAAGTAATGTGTACATGTGACTGAAGCTTACAAATAAAAGCTTTCACGGGAATTTCTTTTTAATAGGGAGCAGACAGGGAGAAATTATTTGTCATAAGATTATAGACAGGAATAAGACGAAAATTTTGAAGGTGTTGAGAAATCTTAAAAGATCTTAAAGAGTATGATAATGATTAAGCAGACTAGGTTTATTGCTAGGATTATGAAAATGAAAGGAAATCAAAGTTCAACACACAGTGGATACCAATATTAACGAAAATATTCACCTAGAAAAGAAGAAAGTACTATTTCAAGTAAGAAGTATTGAGGCGAAGCAGTCAAAGGGCATACCGGACTGGACACTTCCTTGCATTTGTGGATTTGATGATTTATTTTTATCCTTAGTTATCCTGAACTGATTTTTAAAGCTTCGAATTAGGTCCTGATTTGTGATATATTCTTACAGATTGTTTTCCACCTTCACAAATCCTGACTTCATTGCCAACCTCTGAATAGGAGGCCATTCAATCTGCTTTAAGCGACTGCCTGTACTGTTTACTGGGAGTACCATTGCCTTGTCGATGTTTTGCCTAGCTGAGGTCAAAACATACATATTTGGGCAAAAGTTGAACAGAGGACAGTGTGATAAAATTGCTAGAGGTCTTGAAAGTCCTAAGGTGCCTCAAAGGGCACTAAGTGCCTCTGTGTGAGCTCCTGGGCTTGGTTGGTTTGGCCTCCCACTAATTGCTAACTTTGGCAGGAGATCTCTGCTGGCTGCAATGAGGACACGTACGTCAGCACTGGCATGGAGACTTCTCAGTGGAGGTGTGACAGGCTCACACGTAGACATCTATAGTCACACCAGCTCTCTTTACAGTCTGTGGAGAAAAATAAGGGCGTTCTGGGTGTGAGTCATCTGTGCTATTTCAGATGTCTAAATTTGGATGGGAATGTTCCCTGCTCTGACTGCTAATTTCTTTCCATCGCTTTAAGGTGAAACCAAGGTGAAGAGCAGATATTTCCATCTGATGCAGATATTTCCGTCTGATAGGATGAGTTCCATCCATCAAATCTCAGGAGTTGGTATATAGAGCATCCACACACACATTTCCTGTGCTGACTACCTGCGTGTGTTGTGTGACGTGATCGAGAGAGGCTATGTGAGGTTGTGAAGGAGGTGTGAGCTCCGCTATAAGAAGGTGACACGACACAGGTGCTTTTTCTGTCTCAAGGCAGATCTAGATGCATCTTTCATGTGTGTGCAGCCCAGTGTGATACTGTGCCATGAATCAAGTAGAGAAAAAACAAGTACTCTGCTGGAGAAAATAACTCTTCCTTCTTCCCATCTCAAACTGGCAGTTATGATCACTGTGTTACAGGCAAGCTGAATTTCTTCATACCTCTCCTTTTTGCAGGAAGAGAAAATAATGGTGACTTGGTGTTACTTTTTCCTTCCCTGCTCCCTGTGATGTGTGGGAATTCACCATTCTTTTCCTGGCCTGTAAATATAAAATTGAACATAACAATTTACCAGTAATCTGTCTTGAGCTAGAACAGTACTGGGTTTTTACAAACTGATCATTAGCTCTTCACTTTAACTGATGAGGTCATGGAGCTCAGAAGACAGAGAAGAAAAGAAAAAGGTTCCTTCTGTATGGATGCCACAAGAAGAATTCAGAAAACTTTTAGGGACATTGCGCTGCCATTCAGAGGGATGGAGAGTTGGGCAGAGAGGAACCTCATGAGGTTCAACAAGGACAAGTGCAGGATCCTGCACCCCGGGAGGAGTAACTGCAGGCACCAATGGAGATTAGGGGTTGACCTGCTGGACAGCAGCTCTGTGGAGAGGGATTTGGGAGTCCTGGTTTACAACAGGTTGACCATGAGTCACCATGTGCCCTCGTGGCCAAGAAGGCCAATGGGCTCCTGGCCTGTGTCAGGAGGAGCGTTGGCAGCAGGTGGAGGGAGGGGATCCTGCCCCTCTACTCAGCTCTGGTGAGGCCGCACCTGGAGTATTGGGGGCAGTTCTGGGCTCCCCAATATAAGAGGGACATGGAGCTTCTAGAGAGGATCCAGCAGAGAGCCACAAAGATGATTAAGGGACTGAAGCATCTATCATATGAGGCCTAAACGAGCTAGGCCTGTTTAGTCTGGAGAAGACTGAGAAGAATTTGATCAACATATTCAAGTACCTGAGGGGTGACTGTAGGGAGGATGGGGCCAGGCTCTTCTCAGTGGTGGCCAGTGACAGGACAAGGGGTAATGGGTGCAAGATGAAGCACAGGAAGTTCCATCTCCATGTGAGGAAGAACTTCTTTCCTGTGAAGGTGGCAGAGCCCTGGAACAGGCTGCCCAGAGAGGCTGTGGAGTCTCCTTCTCTGGAGATCTTCCAAACCCGCCTGGATGCCACCCTGTGCCCCGTGCTCTGGGTGTCCCTGCTGGAGCAGGGGGCTGGACTAGATGATCTCTAGAAATTTCTTCAAACCTCAACCATTCTGTGATTCTGTGTAGGGACACGGAAAGACCTGAGGACAATTCTGAAGCTCTGGTTTTGCTCATTTTTGTTGCACAACAGATCAGTTGCCGAAGCAAATAAAACTGCTTTATTATTATTGTTATTATTGTTATTATTATTATTATTATTAGTATTTCAAGTTTATGAAGATCAAATCATCCAGCAGTACAAAACTGATCTTTAGATCTGCTTTTTTTTCAACAGGTTAATGCACATGATATAGAGGCTAGCCTAACTTTATGTTTTAATGCTAAGTGCATGCTGGTTATGGGAAGACACCTGATCTGGCATAAAGCTAGCCAGTGCAAGGCTGGCCTATCAAGTGCCTCTGATCACATTTGTTAAGGAAGTTTACGCAGGGTCAGCGCTGTGTTGCAGTCCTTCTGATCTATACAAAAATCCTAAACCTGGACTTACTCTATTATCAAACCATGGGCTAACTAACAAGGGATGGATTTGCAGAGATGTAAAAAGCGTTGACTTGAGGTGGGATTGATTTGAGATAGATAGGGAATAAAAGGAGTGATACAGTCCAGATATAGTTTGACAACTGGCAAAAAAATAACTGGAAAAGTTGGGTAGCTCCTCTCTTTTGTGCCGTTCCAAGGGCAAGAAGGTTGGCGGGAGTGAAGAAAGAGCGAATGCTGCCTGAAAGGTCTCTGGAAAAGATTTGAGGTGTTCATGCCAGAAGATCTTGCAAGCCTAATGATTGCATTTTGGACAGAAAGACCCCCAGTGGTCTTTCCTTACCACTTCTTGCAAGTGGAAGATATATACATGTATGAAGACGATACACATCTCATGAGCAAATTCTTATGTAAAACAGAAAAAAAAATGTGTCTTTTTATGAAACAAAATCTGGATTTGGTGGCCCTTCTGAATGGGCTTAGGCTGACACGTGCTGCCAAAACTCTCCCGCACNGGAAAAGATTTGAGGTGTTCATGCCAAAAGATCTGGCAAGCCTAATTTTGGACATTGCATTTTGGACAGAAAGACCCTCCGTGGTCTTTCCTTACCGCTTCTTGCAAGTGGAAGATATATACATGTATGAAGACGATACACATCTCATGAGCAAATTCTTATGTAAAACAGAAAAAAAAATGTGTCTTTTTATGAAACAAAATCTGGATTTGGTGGCCCTTCTGAATGGGCTTAGGCTGACACGTGCTGCCAAAACTCTCCCGCACGTGGCAGGTGATGTGTCTGCCCTTGTGAGTGTCCGTCTGTAAAAGCGTGGATGTGGAGACACTGGGAGGTCATAGCACAGTAGCCCGAAACAGATTATCACAGAGCAAATCCAGCAGCGCTGCTGGAAAGCACTTTGCACTACACAGAGAAAAAGTGCCTGGTTCTGCATTATGATAATGCTTTACTGAGGTGTGGGTGCTCTGCATGTTACGTATTTCTTTTTAATTTGATGGAAAAAGCTTTTGTCTGCTCTGATGAAATAGGAAAGGCTGAAAGCTTTACTGTCTCAAGGTTAATTGTGATCAGATCTTTGGAGCAATTAATTTTAACGAGGGAAGAGAAACAGAGGCCAGAATGGAGAAAGGGCAGACTGAAGGACATTTAAATGAGGCAGAAGTGTTCTGGTCAGCTGGATGAGGTGAATTCAGAGCACAACTTAAGATTAAGTTCCCATGGCAGTTGTTAACTTAGTGATCATCTTCAGATGCTCCTGCAGGAGCAAGAGGTTCCAGGACCTTGCAGAAGCTCGTACGTAGTGCTTGTCTTTAGAAATTGCACATATTTAAAAAGAAGCAAAGGGAAAATAACACACCAGGCAGCCTGAGACACCATAACAAATGGTTAAACAGCTAAGGCACTAGCTAGGTAACAAAATGATGGAGATGATAGATAGTCATTTTGGATGCATCAAGAACAAATCATATCTAAAACACCTATTTTAGGTGTTTACTGATCTGATATATAGGAAACTGGGAAGATATTTCTTGATGCAATCCCAGGTGCTCATAGGCAAAACAAGAAACAGCTTTGATTAATGCCCAGGAGGTGGATGCACTGCATGTAAAACTGCTATTGAAGTGCCATTATTGGAGTTCTGGGATTCAAAGTGAGTGGGCATTGCAAGTTCGAGCTCTGTGAGGCTTGTTCTGGACACTGTTCTACTCAATATTTATACTGATGTTTTGAATTATGGCTTTTTTCTAAATTAGTGTGAGGAAGGTAAACTAGTGTGAGGAGGGTTTCAAGAACTGCAGGAGACAGAATCATGTTTAAAAATGTTTTTATTCAGTGGATTTATTCAATATTTTATTCATCTTATGTGATTTGAAGCAATGAAACACAAGAAAGAAAAGGTAAAAGTATTATATATAAGAAAAAGTGAATGAATGGCCAGGTATTAAATGCGAAAGAAAAATATCAGGAAGTTTCAGGGTTAGGATCAGCCACAAGCTATAGCTGAACTGGGGGTTTGGTAGTGTGATATCAAAGGAGACATTTCATTCTGCGATGTGCTACTCCATGTAAGACATGGAAGGGAGTTATTTTCTTTTTGTTCATGCAAGTAGGGTCTTAAGTTGGCAAACTGGGTTTTGACCAACAGTTGGCAAACATGACTTGTGAAAAAAGGCTAAGAAAGACATGTATTTAGTCTAGAAGAGAGTTAAGTAAGGAAGTATATGCCAGATGTGAAGGCTCTTTATAGTGGCATTAGATGGTAGCTAATTATTTCCAATGCCACTAATGCAATGGAATGAGGAATCAGGTTAAATGTGAGGGCGAAAAGGGTTGATTTGGATATCAGGGAAAAACTAACAAGAAGTCAGTTAAACTCTAAAAGAGGTGCTTAGTGCAAGAGTAGCTTCTTCAGCTGGACAAAATCTAGCCACTGGACTAGACAGTCTTTTCTGGGCCCTCCTGGGCCTGTGTTTCTATGCTGCTAAGATCCTATTGCTTCTGCTTTCCTGGCAGGGCACAGCAAGACATAGACCTACAGCGGCTGATAATGAACACGAGGCAGAACTCAGGAGGAAGATGCCAATGTGATTCTGTGTGATCTTCTCAGCCAGTGTACACTGATCCAGCTCCCTGCCTATGTCTGCGCAGCACCAAGGATGCTGACTTCCAGTAGCTCCCAGGAATTTGTTGATTTTCCAGCCAAATCCTTTGCAGCTCTTGCTTGGAGCCTAAGCACCACTGGACTGGCTCAGCACCAAGAGCAAATCATGTAATGATAGTGCGAGTCTCCTGTGGCTGGTCATGCAAGTGCTAGTGCTACTCTGTGCCATGTGTCTGGCAACACACACCAAGCAGGGCCAGGAAAATGTGCCCTGAATGAAATCTCGCTGTGAGAGTGTCAGGCTAACTACTGCACCTTTCAGATATAAATAGCCATATGCACTTATACTGCAAAAAGAATTACACCCACACATAAAATATCGTTCCAAAATAGGGAAAGATAAATGATTAATGTTTGGTCTTTAGACTCAATGACTGTTTACTATTTGGTGTGTAACTTTGCTTTGGGATCTCTGCGACCTTTTTCCAAACATGATTTCTTAACAGGTGTTTCCAGCAGACTCTGGCATGGAAACAGGCATAAAGTAGTTTGGAGAAAAAAAAAGTGTTACTAAATATTTTTGGGACTCTTTCCATCTCAGGTTGCCCACATCTCCAGCTCTCTTCCTCACATCTCCAGCTCTTGCACTCCCCATCCTCCCTCTTTACCTTCCTCCATGCCCTGCTCAAGGTCCCTCTCTTCTCTTTTTGCCCTCAGTTCAAAGCACCCAATTTCTCTTCACTGGAGCCCTGTGTGCGCAGGCTTTTAACTCCCCCATTTCCTCTTCCTAGTAGGAGAAGTCCTGCACCTCCCATTTTTACCTTCCCCACACCAGGAATTTAGTGTTCCCATGTCCTCACACTGCATGTTTCCTTCCTCCACTCCTTAGTGGAAGCTGGTGAAGTGGAAGCTTTTTAATGGTATTTCATGTTTTTAGCATGCTAGGACTCTCCTGTCTCTCCTCCTCTCCCCTCCTTTCCCTCATGCTTTTCTCATTTTAGGGCTACAAAAATGACCCTATCCTCTTTTTCTCCTGTGCTGCTCCTATGCCGCTGCTCTTTTCTCCACACTACTGTATTTTATCGTGTTTAGGAAGGGAGTCATTGAAGTCATCCCTAGCTGAACTCTGCTAAAAGAGCAGGCAGAGGTCAGCTAGGATATTTTTACCTTGGAAGGCTTTAGTGGGTTCCCCGACCTCCAGCCACATGGATCCCCGCATGGCGACGACCACTTTAGTTTTATGATGTCCTCCAAAAATGACATTCTGACAACTGATGCTGGAAGCCCTGGAAGTAAATTACCAACCCTGTGAGTGAAGGGAGATCACAGCAGTTCCCTGGAGCTGTTGCTTGTGTCTCGGAGGCAGAGAGTGTCCCACACCACTTTCCTGAGTCAGTCTGAGCCCTCTCAGGGTCTGCAGCAGGACTCGGGTGAAGGCCCCTTGNGATATTTTTTTTTCCTTAGAAGGCCTCAGTGGGTTCCCCGACCTCCAGCCACATGGACCTCCGCATGGCGACGACCACTTTAGTTTTACGATGTCCTCCAAAAATGACAAATCTGACAACTGATGCTGGAAGCCCTGGAAGTAAATTACCAACCCTGTGAGTGAAGGGAGATCACAGCAGTTCCCTGGAGCTGTTGCTTGTGTCTCGGAGGCAGAGAGTGTCCCACACCACTTTCCTGAGTCAGTCTGAGCCCTCTCAGGGTCTGCAGCAGGACTCGGGTGAAGGCCCCTTGTCTGCTTTGCAGCGCCCAGCACTGGTGCTTCCGATCTTGCCAGAGCCCCTGGGAACTATTATTTCTAATAAGCTTGATGCATCTTCTGATAATACGAATCTGGAACAAAAACGTGAGTATGTATCAGCCTTATATCTTTCAGAGAATTATAACGTTTCCTGAATAAATTCTATAAGCCATCACCTAATTCATGTCTTCTAAATTTTCCATTATGTGCACGCTGTAAAGCCTGTGGATGCTGAAGGAGTATTCTGTAAATTACAGACAGGCTGATTTTTATTGGTTGATGAAAAGGGAAAAAAATCATGGACTTGCTAAGCAAATTATCTTTAATTTCTGCTTTTAGCTGAAAGTTTTCTCTTCATCTCAAAGAAGAAAAATCTCAGGACTTGACTTTGTGTATCTGAATGACTTAACATTTCTAGCTGAAGACCAAAAATATTTTACAGCCTCTAACAAGTTAAGATTCTTAATATTTCTACACAGTGGGTAATCTATATTTCACATGCAGAAGAAAACTTGGGCACAGAGAAATAGTCAGATTTATGAACTATATCCCAGGAAGCCTATGATAAAGTTTGGAATAAAAGCTGGAAGTCTTTACTGTAGTCTTTTGCTTTAATTATTTCTTTTTCCTAAGAGTACTCATTCTCAGTTTTAGGTGGGTGTACAGTTTGAAATCATGCTGATATAAGTGAGTGAAATATTTATTGCATTTTTGAGTGCTGGGAAAT
This sequence comes from Crypturellus undulatus, assembly GCA_013389825.1. NCBI lineage: Eukaryota > Metazoa > Chordata > Aves > Tinamiformes > Tinamidae > Crypturellus > Crypturellus undulatus. Next base: position 153,538 of record VWPW01022603.1, read on the forward strand.
GTGGTTCCTGCCTTCTGAGGGTAGGCACTGGTGTTCTTCCGCAGAGCTCATAAAAAGGAGTTATTTTCTGTTTGGGCTCCTCTTTTCCTCCCTATGCCTCCCCTTAAATTGCTGTAGGTCAGCAGCATATACTGGTTTTGGGTGCCTTTGGAGTAAATGCATTTAGGTACTACAACTAAGAGAGAGATCAATGAGAAGATGAAAAAATATCCTGCTGAATTCCTCTGAGTTATGAAGCCTCACACTTACATTCATTTACATAAAAGTTACTGAATCATGTATGAATTCAGAAAAGGTGCATTATTTTCCACCTTACTCAAGTGCTGCAGATTTGCAAGATAAGCAGGTATCAGACAAGCTGATATCTGGCAAAGACAGGGCAGCCGGCTGCCGTCACATGCAGACAAGTGTCTTGGAACTGAAGTGCCTGTAAACGTAGCATGGAATGACTGAAAGTATCAGAAAAAAACATGAATTGCACATGGAGTAGATGACCATGAAAAAATATGCATGGAGCTTTGGGACCACAGGATGGAAATTACCCTTCCTATCTACATTCAAAGGCCTGTAAAATGGTTCTGACAGATGTCGCTGGTGCAATTTCAAATGTTTTACTCCAGCCCCTCGCAGAGGCTGATGCCACTTTGAGGACAAAGCAAAATGGGGCAGATTCCTGTGTCCTGCCTTGCGTAGGAGGAATATGAGCCTCCCTCCACAGCGTACAGCGTGAATGAGCTGAAACGGGGGACCAGGAAGCCAGGGGAAGAGCCTGGGGGAAGGGCAGTGTCCTGCTGTCAGGAACCTAAAACCTGTTTCACCCCCGCGAGGACTGCGCTGCACGGCCTCCATGGGGCTGTTTTTGTGCCTGGCAAATCGAGTGTTACACGGAGGTATTCTGTAAAAATGCATAGATGAGCTATTACTGTAGAGTTTGCTGCTTTGCACACTCAAGAATGGATAGTTGTGAATACCACCTCGTATTCACCCATCCCGCACCTTTAACACCTTGCTTAACACACGTTTGACAAGATGAGTTCTGACAAAGCGCACGGCTGACTATCTGTATTTTCATTTATGCACAGGAAAGCTTTATATAAAAAATGCACAAAAACTATCAGTATAATCAATCAATATAGAAAAAAAAAAAGACTTCAGAGAGAGCCCGTGAGCGCTGCAGAGACGCCCGGCGGGCAGCGGTGCGGCGATGGCGCACTCTTCCTCGGGACACGGCCACGGGGCGCTTCCCCCGCCTGGCCGCCTCGGTCGCGGTCACAATCCGGGGCGGGGGCGGGCCGGGCCGGGCCGGGGCTGGCGGGTCGG
>VWPW01022603.1:155016-241181 GCA_013389825.1 Crypturellus undulatus
GGCCTCCGCGCTGCGCCGAGCGCCGCCCAGCGGGGCACCATGGTGGCGTCGCCGGCCACGCCGCCGGGCTGCAGGCGGGCCGACCTGGTGCCGGCGCGCACCGTGCTCGTCTACCGCAACGGCGACGCCTTCTACCCGGGCAAGAAGTTCGTGATCAACCGGCGGCACGTGCCCACCTTCGAGGCGCTGCTGGCGCAGCTCACCGAGGCGGTGGCGGCGCCTTTCGGCGTGCGCGCGCTCTACACGCCGCGCCAGGGCCACCGCCTGCGCGAGCTGGGCGACCTCGAGCAGGGCGGCCGGTACGTGGCCGCCGGGCTGGAGAAGTTCAAGAAGCTGGAGTAAGTAGAGAGCCTCAGCCCAGCCGGAGCGCTGCCTGGGTGACGGGAGGTGTCAGTGGTGCGGGCAGCGGTCTGGCCTGCCATGGTGCTGCAGGAACCCTTCCTTTCCCAGCCTGTTTTGGTTATTTCTCCTACATGGCTCATGTCTTGGTGATGCCACTTTTATATCTCTTACGTGGGAGGTGATGCTCCTTTGGTATCATTTAAATGGAAGTTATTTTGATGATGTTCCTCATTTTTCTCTTCACGAAAGGTGTCTTGGCCGTGTTCTCTTACTTCTTTTACATGGAAGGTGTCTTAGTCATGCTCCTCTTTTTTCTCTCTTACATGGAAGCTGTCTTGGTCATGCGCCTCTTATTTCTCTTACGTGGAAGGTGTCCCAATGATCCTTTTTGTCTGTTACATGAAAGATATCTTGATGGTGCTCCTTTAATATCTCTTAAACAGAAGGTATCTGGCTGCTGCTGCTTTTATTTCACCTGCATGGAAGGTGTCTCAGTGCTCCTTCTATTTCTCTTACACGGAAGGTTTCTCAATGATGATAGTCTTAATTCTCTTACATGGAAGGTGGTCTTGATGATGCTCCTGGTGGTCTTGATGATGCTCCTTTTATTTCTTCTCCATGGAAGGTGTCTCAGCGATGCTCCTCCTATTTCTCTTACATGGAAGGTGTTTTGGCCATGCTACTTGTCCAGGTGACAGACCCTGGCTGGTTGTGGTGCAGAGACGGAGAGGTCCCCTGTGAAGAGAGGGCCTGCAGCCCTGCTCTGCATGGAGGCAGGTGCTGGATGGTTCCTATGTGGTGAAGCACAAGGATTATGCTTTGCCACTGGGTGGTTTATAGTCTTAACAGTCAACACACTTCACCAGTTTAGTCAGAAATTGCCTGATCATTGCCAGGATTTTATCGCTGTAAGTTACATGTATCACCTGAAATGCACCTTTAAATATGAAAGAGAGAGGAAAAGGAGGTTTAGAAATACACTTCCCTGCCACACTTTACAATGCAAAGGCAAACTGATCATTGAAGAAGGCATCTACGACACTCAGCCAAGCAGCTCCTCTGGGAAATGAGATGGTGCAGATCAAGTTTTTTCCTTTTCTATGCCCTAATTAATTTATCAGACTGTAAATCTTTTCAGTGTTGATTTTAATCTCCTATTATATTTTTAGTCCACTATCATGGGGAGCACTGTTATGCTGGCAGAGATACAGTTTATCTGCTCCTGTGCTGGGAAGGCAAATCTATATATTTGGACTATCAGTAGCGAAGAAACACAGCTTTGATTTTTTTGCCAGAGAGGGCAATGGTACTCACAGTGGACAGTAAATTACAACAAAAAAGGATCAGTGAGTTTTTAGGATGCTACGTTTCATCCTATGTCTGTGCAAATTTTGAATTGTCTTCCAAAATGTACAGATACCTGCAGTCTTCTACATTTCTGTTTTGCCAAGAGAGGGGTAGTTAAAACTAGTATGATTGATTGAGTTTTAGTGTTGCTCTGAAGAACCTTCAGTGCAAGAGAAATAATCGAGAGGAGCATTGGCTTCACGCATCCACTGCTCTTACTGCTGTCTGGGAAAACCAGAGCAACAGAGATGGGCTGTGGCCTTTAGTTTGGCCAGTGGCAGAACTAAAGCACTGCTGCAAAACAGAATTCAGTCATTTGAATTCAAATCCTGAGTGACTGATAAAGCATGAGCATGATTTCAGATTTGTTTTATTAACATCTGTGAGCAAAATATTTTTGTGTGTATAGCATTTAAAGCTATAGCTCAATTTTTGTGTCTGTGAATAGCCATATTTCCAGGAATATCCAGGATCTAAAAGTTTTTCTCCACTGTCATTTTAACAAGATGACTAAGGGAGACATTTGAAAACTATTAGTGCCATGTATTTTGAATGTGAAACCGAGATTCATATGCTTTGTTCTTAAGGAAATGGATGTACAAAATTTCTTAAAAATTCCAAAGGTCTCTTTATACATGAGTATTGCCAATGGCAACAAGAGGAGTAAGGTCAGGGACAAGTAAGACCTATCCTGAGACAGGCATCTCTTTTCTGGGCTACAGATAATTGCTTTCACTGCAAGGAGTAGTACTTGGTCATGACTCTGAGAAAGAGCGATGTAGCTGCTTTGATAATTTAAGAGTAATAAATACAGTTTTATTTCTCTCTCTCCTCATGCTACAACTCATTCTTATACTTGTCAATTTTTGCTAGTATTGTTTTTTAGTGGTCTGATGTTTTGCCATTTCTGGAGGGTTGCCAAATTTTGTGTGAAAAGGGGTCTCTCTGCAGTTAACCCCTATTGAAATAACCTCTTTCCTGTGATATTAGAGAGTCTCTTTTGGCTTGAGTGAGATTAGCTAGATAGATAATAGTTATTACTTTATTAGATAAAATTAGTTTAATTAGTTTAGTTAGTCAGTAAAAATAGTTTAGCTGTGGTGTGACACTGTAGAGTGCATGTAAGTTTTGGTCAAATTTCAATGAAAATGAAGACTCCAGAAATAAAGTATGATGTGGGTTTTTATTTTTGACATAGTGAGTTTGTTGATGCCTGAACTGTAGATTTAAAAATATCACTGGAATGTATATATACTCTTGTATATATGCGTATAATTAGTCAAAAATCACATATATATATATATAGTTAAAATCATTTCAGAATTTGAAGTTTAATTGATGATTACAGAAATTTGTACTGGAGCTGTGAAGTAAATCCAGCTGCAAGACACCCTCTCCGTATGCATATATACACACACATACATGCATAGTATTCTGGCCAAGTACATCAGTCAACAGACTGCTGTGTTGGAAGTGGGTAGTACAATCACAGCTATGGCCGTAGGAAGATGTACAGCATATTTCAGGGAGAATTTTAGACTTGGGACCCAGGTCGATAGAGGGAATTCTCCATTCCTTTAAACTACTCTACTCCCACTCCATTACTCCCACTCCATAAACTACTTAGAGGGATTTCGTACAATTACATGTGGCTAGTACTTCGTGCAGGATATCTGCTGGTTATTCGTGGCCAAAGAGTGGTCTTTGGCCATACAGGTGGCTGTATAACCCCTCCAACATAGGGAGCCCTACACATTTCTGGGATTTAGGCTCTACTGTGGTGGCAAAGTGTGTAGTGTTTATTTTCCAGCAGTGGTAAACTGATGTACTGGTACTAGCATAATTTCTTTTGTTTCTTAGTCACTGGGTAGGGGTTTTACAATGAGTATTTTTGGATTGCCCATTTCTTTTGATACATAAATGGACAAATTTTACTTACTTTGTCTTTTTTTCCATTACAGTTATTTTGAAATAGGAATTAAAAAGCAACAGGGGAAAAGGAAAGAAGTAATGGTAAGTGTTTGAATTACTATAAAAATATTATTTATTATTTATAAATATATTATTTATTTAAAATATTATATTTTTTTCTATTCAATTATTATTTCTTTCATAATTAAAAATAATTATTGCACTTCTATACTCTTTGCAGTAGCCTGTGCAAGTGGTAATTCAAACGACATTAGCTCTAATACACATATTTAGCAGTTAATCACAGAATAGATGAGTTTGGAAAGGTCTTCTGGAGATCACCTAGTCCGGAGTAGTTACTGGTGGTGAGTTGCCCTGTCTGCTGAGCATATCAATAGTTTTGATCATAGAAACATAATAAACAGTCCTGGACAGAACCTCAAAAATTTATTCACTATCTTCCTTAAGCTAAAGGTCAAATAAGAATCAGTCAAACCAACACCAGTGTCTATGCTGAGAGATGGAGTATGTTCATTCGGCTTGTGTGACCTTCCCCTGAACCTTTAGATGGGGAAATTTTCCAAAAACAACATGGTTAGGCTCACAGTTTGGATCATTCCAACAGTACAGTTGCCTCTGATCTCTGGTGGTTTTCCTTGAAACTTATGCTGGCTAAATAAGGCCTTCCATGTTCTATTCCAGTCTGAAATCAAAGAGGTTTTCTTAGACCACGCAAGCATTAAGCTAGCTTATTTGAATTTGAACTGGAGCAGAGGACAAGAAAAGTTCAGTCTTAAAACCCAATGGTTGTTATATCTAATAAAGCTTGATCCCATGGAGTATATATAACTCGTTTTTGTAACTTCTTATGTCACAAAACAGTGAATTTTAACTGTATGATACCCATTTATTACAGCAAGTTTTTGAAGCCCAAATTGGTATGGGTGCAGGGATGCTAAACCGCATATCCTTTCTCAGTTGTTTTTGTCAGTTTGACCTTCAGTGTACCTCTGCATTGGCCCATCTCTGCTGTGTTTATTGTTATGAATACTCTTTAATTGTCTGAGACAGCAGATAAAATGAAAAAACATGCCCTATTTAAGACCCATTTAAATCCTCAAAATAAGATGACAGTAGTAGAAAGGACTTTCGCTAGAATTAAAGCAAACATGAGGAGGGCAATTTGAGGTATACAGGAAGTCCTGAATGTGGTATGTGTATACACAAACTCTGCGCAGATAATGTAGGGTGAACCAGTAGCTATATGTGCTGTCTCACTGAATGTTTGGATATGTGCTGTCTCACTGAATGTTTGGGTTTGAGGCCACTCTTCCTACACATTTGATGTAGAGCCTAGTCTCCCTCATGTGGTACAGCCTGCATACACTATGGAGTTCCTTTGGGCATGCTTAGCCAGTTAGGCCTAGTGATTAGCTTTCTGCACGGGATCTTTGCATTCTGTCATATGGCACTGAATGCAAATAGGCTTTGGGCTCATAAAAGTTAGATGGGAAAGGCCTTAGGTAAAATTCTACATTTTGTGTTATAATTGGAACTCAATTTAAAACAGAGGTTTTCAATTGTTATGTTTTCCCCTCTATCATTACATTCATAGTAAAATACAATGAACTGGGCTAAGCTACTGGCTTCACAGAATCTGAGCCATTTTTACTGAGAATTGCCTGGGACTAACTCTGTTTTCCAGTTAACTTTTATATAAGAAAGTTATTTCTTGAAATAATAGTTCATCGCCTTGGTTTATTTTTGATATAAATTAATAAAATCCAAGTCTGTAAAATTCTATAATAAAACATATTTAAATTCACATTTTAATTACTGCGAATAAAAAATCACCAGTAAACTTGTATTCTTGAATCTGCATTATCAAAGCTTTGTAATGAAACAAACGTCTGCATCTAATTTGGATAGCTGCGCTTCTCTTTTAGCAGCATTTTATTGCTGTGCTTCATAACACTGCTTTGGTGGTGAGATTAGCACTCTGAGAGTGTGACTTTTGCTGTATTGTATTATTTTCTTCCTATCAAATAGTATTTAGAGCCAAATTCTGTTTTGTTCATGTGTATAGACTTAAGGCACAGATGCGATTTAAGTGATTGTAGTGAGAATGGCTTATGTATCTGGGACCAGAGCTGTTGGATTGGGATGGACGCCCCAGCTGTGTCCTGGCTGTTTGTCATGTTGAGACTTAGGTGTTTATTCTGCACCTCCTGTACTTTCTCTTCCACTGAAAAAACATCAGGATCAAGAGCAGAAGGATATATATATATATATGTGGTGGCTGTTGTGGTCAGTTATTCCAGAGCCTGTTTCTGTCTGACTGAATCTCTGCTAACACATTAAGCAGTCTCCTAGAACATCTTTGGGTACTAGAACAGCTAGGTAATCTATACTGCTAATTTTTTAAGACAATCCCTGACATGTTTTTGACTCAACCAACTTGTACACCAGTTCACAGTCACAGCTGGAAGTTAGCATGGGTCAGAAATTATTCAAGATAGGCATGAACTGTGTTTTGGAGACTAAGCTTAATATTATGGAACAATCAGCTGATATTAAGTGATGCTGGGTTACAGCTTTTACAGTTGTCGCTGTTTGGTTCACTAGTATAGATAGATTCAGTAAGTCCCTATCCGGATGGGGCTTGTGAGACCAGGGCTTTGTGATGAATTGTTCCACAGTATTTGACCAGTCTAAGAGTTTTGTTGTGGTTCAGAAATGTTTTTTTTCAGATGGAAAATTGGTAGCTATCATATACACTCCATTTAGAGCAGAAACAGTACTCAGTGGCCACCCTGCTACTAGTACGGACAGGGGCAGTGTGTGGCCTTTAGCTCTGGTATATGGTAGAACAAAATTTTTGTATTTCTATTGCAGTCCCTGATACATTTTGACTGATGCCAGCTGGCATTCTACCAGTGTCGTTGGAGCGCAGTATTTCCTATGAGCAGTGCAGACTATCCCATTAAGAGCTTTTAGGTAGGGATGAGAGTCGTTCTGGGACTTACGTCCTCAGATCCCTGGACCGTTTTAGTATGTTGGTACAGATATAGCCAATGAGGCTGATTAAAGGCTAAATAAATACAAAATGAAAACGGAAAGGGATACTGTGAATTGTTTTATGTCTAACCAACTTCTTCACTTATACGTTTGCTGATAGAATCCTATCAGAGAGGAGATCAGACTAATGGCTTCTTAGCACCTTTTATGTTTCCACTGCACTTAACTTACTTACTTACAGCTTTTACATGTAAGAACAGGTTTTAAGCTGGACAGATTTATGTTTTCCTACTTTTGCCATTAACACTAGCAGCAAAATTTTTGTTCCTGCTGGTTCCTCCTCACAGAACATATGTTGCTGTCAGATCAAAGGCAGAAGGGGGTGTGTGAAAAAATGTAAGTAACACTCTGGGGTACAAGAGAATCATTTGTGTACAGCCCCCAAACCAAATAATTCCATATTGGTGACAGAGGTGGGTGGGAAACTAACATAATGACAATTATTACTGGTTTTAGTCTGACCAAATTCTGTTATTTGCTCTGTCAGTAACCTTTGGATGAATAAATCAAAGTTACGTAAAAGTGTATAATCACTTGAGCATCATTAATGATGTGCAAAGGGCTTTATATGGCATAAATTAAAACTAAATGTTGCCAGGAATGACTGTTCTTCAGCAAGTGGGGAAAACAGGTTTTAAAATTGCTGGCTTACTAGCTATAAATATTTAGGTCTTCATTCTGGCTTGGACTCCTATGTGGAAAGTCTTTTTTGATCCCAAATCTCAATTTTCCACTTCTTAGTTTAGCAACTATTGGAAATGCTATGGCAGCAGCTTGTTTTCTCAGGGGAGAGAGCTTATCAGGCCATTTGACAACAACTTCTGTGGTTGAATAAATTGTGCCAGTTGCTTCAGAACAGAATCTCCTTTGGACAAAATTATGAATGAACGTGACACAGGTTCTGTAGGACAAAAAACACAGAATAGGGAAAATGTGGGGATTTTTCAAGTATGGCAGAGTTTCCAAAACACTAATAATGCAACACAGTGTACTGAACAAAGATAGCAGCTGAAACTGGGACTAGTGTTTATGTTTAAGCAATGCTGTGAGAATAAACTATTATTTTAAACATCTTGCATCAGCTAATGATATATGATTTATTTTTTTCTGCAGATTAAACCAGTAGTTCATAGTACTATCCGTGTGCCTTCCAGATGGCAATGTTTCTATAATAAGCCACGTAATATCAAGTAAGTGTTATAAAGCAGACATTTACATTTGGTTTTAAGTTTTCTGCTCTGATAGTATATACAAAGTTCCAAATGTCTGTGTTCAGTTAAAGCTAAATGTTTGTAGTGAAACTCTGGTATATGAATCATTATTCAGAAAGGTTGAATTCTGTTTGTATTTACCTACTTCATAGATCCTACTGATTTAAATTAAGTTTGGATGCTATAAGAATATACCAATTTTTTCACAAAGTATTCTTAAGGAAAAAAATGAGGTGAGAATGACAGAATATATTGTGAGCCTAATTGTTTAGTATTAGTAAAATATAAATATATATACATGTGTATATAAAATATTCCAAACTATAATATAATACAAAATGTGTGCATGATGGATAACATGGTAAATGGCATTTTATCCAGGAGTTTTTAAGAAAAAAATCTACTGGAATCATAAAACAGCACAGAGATTTCTAAAATAGTAGTGTGTCATGAATGGAAAATATGAACAAGTTATTGTCTTAGTTGATAACAAAATCTGTTTTCTTATAGATTCATGTCCCATATTTAATAAACTCTCTCAGGAAAACAGGCAAAAAGATAAACCACACTTTTGTTCCATGTGTCTCAGGTCGCCCTCACTAGGCATGGGAAAAGGTTATGCTTGGCTGCTGTTCTTACAGTAAATTGTCATTCTCAAAGCTTTGTGAATGATAAGTCTATTGAAGGGTTGACTGGTTAAAGCCAATACTCTTTAAGTTATACTCAGAAATAAATAAAAAGCTATGTTAATGCTCAGCTTTGAAGTTGGAAACAATACCATCAGGCTAATGTTATATATTTTTTTCTGTAGTCAAGCCATCATACATAATCCTAATGTGAAAACCAAGAGCTAAGGTTAAAAATGTAAATTTAAGAGTGTCTCTGACTTTACATATGTGCTGAATTGCTCCTTTAAGGAAAGGAAAAATGTGTTCATTGAATAATTATAATTCTCAAACACTGTGTGTCTCCCATCGGTAAACAAAGATAAGAGAATTTAAGGATGCAAAAGGTTCCTCATGTCATGCAATTCATTCCCATGGCTGCCATGCCTCATCCTCTATAGTTTATTTTCTTTGCCTCGTCTAGATTTATATGTTTCTAGGGATGAAGTTTCTAAATCATCCCTCAAAGGAGTATTCTGCTCTTTTATATTTCACAGTGATAATAAGTTCTATTTTTATATACTTAATCTACAAAAGTTGTGCCTACTTGCAGTATATTTAAGAAAATAAATGAATGAGAAGTCGAGAGGTTTTTTTTTGGCAAATTGAATGCTTTGTTTCAGTGTATAATCCCAAGAGTTTCTATTAATATACTGGAAGCTCCACTAGATGGCCCCAAACTTCTTTCGAAATACAACCTCTGTTATTTCAAGATAATGTTTTAAAGTGGCATCCAGACATAAATATTTGTTCTTGGCTGAAACTTGACACACTGTGCTAGGACTTGTTGTAGGCTTTTTTTTTTTTAGTTTAAAGTTTAAACTTAAGCTTGAGTACATGTTCTTGAAAAGTATTTTCCTTGCCATGTAGTTTTACCTATATAGGAAATTGTATTATGGCACTGCAAAGCTAAATGGGTGGTTAAAATATAAAATGTGGTCATGTGATCTCCAAATAACAAAAACATTCCATTGTCAATTACAAAAGAAAAGGAAGGGAAAAAGCTGTTCCATACTGAGCATTAAAATCTTTTCTGGATAAAGAATTAATAAATGTTAATTAATTGAATTTTATGCTGTTTAGTTATGTTAAGTCCCTTACACTGCACAAAAGCAGTTTCGGCTTCCTATTTGATTTACTTGGGTGATTATTAAAGGATGGTGGGGAAGAAGGTGCAAAGATGCCGTCTAAAGCACCTCAGAATGAGTTTGCCCAACTGTCAGTGTGGAATTGCTAGTTTCAGTCTAGACTGAAAATCATCTTATGAAACAGTATTTTCTGCAGTTGTAGATTTTTCAGTGCTGGCTTCTGCACAATTCCTTTTTTTTATTTTGATTTTTTCCTGTCCCAAAACAAGGGAATCTGCTACCATAGTGGGTCAATTCCTTTTCTTTTTCTTAAGATCAGCTTCTTAACGACATTAGGCTGAATTGGCTTTCTGACACCATCATTGTTTTGAGGGAGAGATTGGGTATAATCGAATATTGAACTTATGGAACAATGTAGTTGAAAATACGTTTGCATGTATTAGACATCTTTGCCATATCACATGTTTCTAAGGATGTTGAGGTATCAGTTGTTGTAGAGAATTATTTAATAGAGAAAATGTAATAGGTGAAACCAGGTGTAATAGCTGAGGAATTTTCAGCAGTGTCACACAACTGAATAGATTTATTTAGTGAAAATTAGGTAAATGAAGTATTAATGTTGGTGTCATTAATGAAAGAAAAAGGAAATTGTGTGAACTGTATGAAATAATGTGTGAACAAAGTGTGAGTTATGGGGAATCTTCAGAAGGTATAGAAGAAATTTAAATTTGGAGGGCAATAGAAAGAAGTGATGAAATTTGGGCAGAAAGGAGGTATAATCCCATAGGATGAGGAAAGTGACTTTTTTATTGTTGGACAATGTAATTGTTGATAAGGAGATTCTAGTCAATGCAGAAGATGAAAGTAATCTTCTCTTGGTTAAGTATAATCAGGAAGAGACTGAAAAGGAAAAGGGAAAATGGGAAAATAAGACATGGGTTTAGAGAGAGCACTGCTGATCACAGAACCACACAGAGTCATGAATAGTTGAGGTTGGAAGCGGCCTCTGAAGATCATCTAGTTCAGATCCCTGCTGAAGCAGGGTCAAAGGCTGTGTTGGCCAGGGCAATGCCCAGTCAGGTTTTGAAATTGTCCAAGGATGGAGACTCCAAAATGTCTCTGGGTAACCTGTTCCAGTGTTTGGCTACACTCATGGTAAGAAAAGTTCTTCATACGTTTAAGTGGAATTTCCTGTGTTTCAGTTTGTGCCTGTTGTCCTGTTGCAGTATGCTGCTGGGAAGAGTCTGGTGCCATCTCCTTCACTGCCCCCTGTCAGGTGTTTATGCACATGCATGAGATCCCCACGAGCCTTTTCTTCTCAGGCGCTCTCAGCTTCTTGCATGGCAATGTTCCAGTCTCTTCATCATCCCTGTGGCTGGACTTGCTCCAGTGTGTCCATGTCTTTCTTGCACTGAGGAGCCCAGCACTGAATGCAGGATTCCAGATGTTGTCCTGTCAGTGCTGACTAGAGAGAAGGATTGACCTCCTTCCACCTGCTGGTGATGCTTCTTACTGCTGCCCAGGATATGATTGGCCTTCTTTGCCACAAAGGCACATGGGTGGCTTGTGATCAGTTTGTTGCCCAGGTTCTTTTCCACAAAGCTTCTTTTGAGATTGTTTCCAGACTTTGCAGGTGCCTAGGGTTATTGATCCCCAGGTGCAGGACTTTGAATTTATGTTACTTTGTGAAATTCCTGTTGACCCATTCTCCAACCTGTTGAGGTCCGTCCGAATAGTGGCACAGCCGCTGGTGGTGGCAGCCGTTCCTGCACTGTGTGCAGCCTGGCTTTGTTGCATTGTCTAGGAGCTTAACTCAGTACCGATGCCAATATTGACCACGGGGCACAGCACTGGTAACTGGGCTCCAGATGGGGTCTGCGCTACTGATCCCAGCCCCTGGAGTCTGGCTGCTCAGTGGGTTTTCATCCCACTTCACTGTTCACTGTTCACTTATCCAGTCCATCCAGTTCATCAGGTTATCAATGCGGATGTTATGGGAGACAGTTTTGAAAACCTTGCTAAAATCAAGAAAAACAATATTCATTCATCTCCCCTCATCCTCCGGGCTGAACCTTTCATCCTGGAAGGCTATCAGGTTGGTGAAGCATGTCCCCTCATAAATCCATGCTGATTACTCATATTGTGCTCGTTTGTGCTGAGGATCATGAAGATATCTTTGAATAACATGGAGACAAAGTAACTGAAGTTTAAAGGACAATATATTTTGCTGTTGACTCACCCATCATGTCAGATAAAAGCATATCAAGGATACCATCCTGTTTTTTTTATGAATGAGTTCTAAAGTTGAATGAAATAGAGTAAGATTAAAAATGAACTGTTGAAATCACACTGGCAGTACTAATAATTGTCCAGGCTACCACATATTGTTAAATTTGTACATTTTGTCTTTCTGTTTTTTATGACTTTCTTAACTAAGGAAAGATACCATCTTTGCTTTTTGGCAGTGTTTTCGCCAATGGAGAGATGATCAAGCCACCTATAAAATTTTTAATACCAAGGTTTACTCTGAAAAACTGGAATTGTGTCCTTGCCCTAATTAATGAAAAAATGCTTCTTCGTTCAGGAGGTATTAACAGGTGAGGAAAAATGATTAATATGCCAAATAAAAAGGCTCACTCTGGCAGGGTATCACTCTTTTTATTCAAATGTCATTCACATAGCACACATGAGGTTATGGTGTTACACTGTTTTATCAGCAATATAGCAATATATAAAGAAGCAATATATCAAAAGCAGTTTTTTTTTTTTTTCGAACTCCTGAGAGTTTACAATCCTTAAAATGTATATCTCTTTTTTCATTGTGTATGGCCACAGTGCAGATAATCATGATTTTCTCATGTAGTAGTCCATGTTAACTCAGTCCATGTTTCCAGCCAGCTGAAATCATGAATATATCACGATCATATAATACCAAACATGAAGATGTAACCTAATATATCTTGCTGTTATATAATAGCAGTTGGTCTGATATTTCCAGAGCATTGGTGTTTGCTATGTTTAACTTTAAAAAATGGACATCCTAGTAAACTGCAGCAGTTAATTACAAGATTATAGAAATCATAGAAAGGATTCTTACAGCTACAGAGACGTATGTCAGTGAGATTAAATGGGCAAGTGTTAATGTAATAAATACAAGATTAAATGCTGTTTCCATTGTAAAATAGGATTTAAAATTTAAAATTATAATGCAGAGGGATTTCTTCTCAGGTCAACTGTTTCTATTAATGATTATTTATTTTTGATCATATTCAGTTTGTAAACAAAAAATTATGAGTAAGTTTCTCATGAGTGAGCTTACAGTATATCACTTGAGAAATTAAACAAGATTAAACGCTTTTACCTTTTCAGAGAAAGCTCTTAATTTCTCAGGACATAAATGATTTTTTTTATCTTTTGTGCTTAGAAATCTTCCATCTAAACATGAAGAAATGTCTTTTTTTATGTGATCTTTGCTCTAATTGTAAGGCTCAGAGTCCTTACACTTCAGAGGATCCTCTTCGGGGAAATTTCAAGATGTGAAAATCTTTCAGGTGTTACTATGCTCATCTTATTTATTTTAACTTCACAATGGCTTAGTGATTCTTTCTGAAGCAACCATCTTTCTAAACAACTGTTCTTCTGAGATCTATCTGTATGTTGAAAATGTTTACCTGGTGGCAGAATTTTCTTGACAGCTACAACTAAAAAGGGAATTTACACTGAACTGTTTTCTTTGTTACATTATTTGCCCATATATCTCTTGGGACCTGTGCTTATTTATACTTGGTTAATTGTTCTGCTTCCATATCTGTAACAATATTTAAAGAATTTAGGACTGCAAACTACTAAACCACACATTTACAGCTCATGAATACATTACATTCCACAGAGAATATTACTTCGTTGTAGAAATCATTTTAGAACTTTAGGGTGTGTTATTCTGCAGATGTCTGCCTCACTGTCTTCCTTCGCATAGAACCTACTGTTCCAGGCTTTACAGGCTAAGTAGACTTGTTAATTAATGTTTTGGTTCGGAACCTGCATTCTGCAAACATGTTATTGTGATCTTTATTTTTTTTTTTTTGAATTGTGGTTTTGTGTAGCATTGTAAAGCTGCTGATGCTTGTACTGAATTATCTTCTATTTACCTCATAACATTTATTTCTTTTTTGAGAAAGTGCATATATGATCAAGTACTGGAGTTGTTAGCCTCCTTATTCACGATGGGGATGCATTCCTTCTCAAATTTCTCTATTTGAGATGCGTCATATAAAAAAGAAGAATGCACACCTCATCACCTATCTTTTATCCTCAATGTGATAGTTGGGTCACAGTGATTTTTCTTCCATGACTCATATTGAGTTTGTGGACAAGCCTACGTACCACTTCAAAATGTCTTGCCTTAGTCATCTTGCATTTCCTCAAAGATGCTGACAAATTTAGTACGCTGGTGTTTCTTGCCCTGATTTGCCTATATACAGTTCAGGGGAGCACTTGGTCCTATCAGGTTAGCTCTGAAGCCAATTAATGCTTTTCTTCCATTCTCATTACATTTTGGAACAAGGTCTCTTTGCTAGGTCCTTTGATATCCTTGGTGTTTTTTCCTGTTGTAGAACAGAATGAGCAGGCTTAGCAAGTGCTTTAGGAAGAATAAGAGACTTCAGAAAGAGTCAGAGACTTTTCCATTAATGTTTTCATTTTCACATTAGATTCTTTTTCTCTAATGATTTCTCATCTAGAAACACAAGATCTTCTTGGAACTTGTCTGGATGGATAATTTTTGCATGTACACCACTGTTCTATGCTGTTGGATAGAAGGATGCATTAATTAGCATTGTGTCTGAGTCTGCATTTGACTGTCTAAACACTTTTATAGGTATTATCTGCCTTTCACTGATATTATCTGCTTGCCTTCTGTATTTTGGATAGCTTTAAAAAATGGCCTAGCCATTTTAGAATGAACCTTTCTTCCTAAAACAGTGGGTGGCAATTACCATATCCTTCTGTCAGATGTGTTTTCTTAGTTTCACACGTGTCCCTGAAGTTGCTCGTAGTGGCAGGAATGCTCAGAGAAATGCAACAAGCTGTGGAAAATCTTCCCTTAAAGATCTGAAAGAAATATCTCAGTCCCTGGAGTGGATGTGTCTGTCCTCAAACAATTGTAAATCCTTGTCTGGCACCTCTGAAATTCATGCTTCTTTACCTCTAGATTATTCTTTAGACATGTGTGTCAAATGTGGCTTCATACCTACCAAATAGGATATCAGTGTAAGTCTCTGTTCTGCTTATGATCTTAATCTTCTTCCAAGAGTTATAGTGCCCGATTTACATTTGTAAAAAGTTACCTTTGAGACATATATCCTATGAGAACTACATTTGTACTATGCAGTACTGCCTGCTTGGTCATCCTGTGGTCCAAACTGCTCAACCAATTTGAAACCTCATTTACATATCCACATTTTTGAGATGTGAAAGGTTTGGAAAATGTGTTAGAATCTTCCCTGTGTCATGGTACATAAAGTTTAAGCGATGATTACCCCTACTATGTTCTATATAAAAGAGGAGACAGATGTCACCTTTGCTCTGGAAAATAATCTGTCACATATTATCAGTTTATTTGCCTTGGAATTTAGGCGTTTCAGTTTCAGTCTTTACTGGAAAATACGGGCTGATATGCCTGAGGCAAGCTTCTTCCAGGAGTCTTTATATATCCTATGTTGTGCTCTTATTTTAATGGAGCTACAGACGGTGAGACGGGTACTATGTGTGGTGGAGGTGCAATGGAAGCTAATCCACAGGGAACCTGCTGCAGGACTTCCCAAACACTCTGGCTTGAGTACTAAGTGATAAGCACATACAGTTTGAATGTGGTTGAACTACTGATTTACAGTTTCTGTTTCTTTTGATAACAGGTTGTACACGTTGGATGGTCGTGCTGTGGAGAGCTCAGATGGCTTAGAAGATAATAATTTTTATGTTGCAGTGGGTAGAGAAAAATTCAAACCATTACCGTACTGGTGTTCCTCTAGAGTTCCTTCAGAGGTTCGATGGTAAGTTTTTTCTTGGTTCAGTCCCATGTCAAATACTTTAGTCCTGCAAAATGCTGAACGCAAATCCAGATTTGTTCCTACCTACTTTTAGGCATTTATCATTTGCTCATTTATTAGGAACTTTCTCACCTCTGCTCCTTATTCAGTGGAGAATATGTAAATGTGTGGAATGAATTCCCCCTTCTGGAGCTGCGCATATTCTCTCTGTTGACTACAAAGGAAGGCTACTGCAGTTTAGATCGTAGCTGAGGCATATAAAATCATTGGAGGCAAATACTGGCCTCTGTATGGCATGTAAAGACATGTAAAATGTCGCATAAAATGTATTTCAGCTTTTGCTTTAAACCTCTCCTATTTTCACATCTTCATTTTAGGTTTCATACACAGTTCCTCAATTATTATTGTCAATGGTTAATTAACTGACAAGTCATGACTTCTGATTACTCATTTAAATTAACTAATGAGCCTGAAAGATTTCATGTAGGTTAGATCCAGGAAAATATGTTTCATCAGTCATTATGTTCTTAACAGACTTCTCAGTTGTACATAGGTGACTGATTTCTTTCTTTTTTTTATGTGTATTTTATAATCTGAAAAAAAATAAGCAAAGACCCAATAAAAATGACAGAACATGTTTATGTTCTATATCCTACTTATATTTATATTACAGGTTTTATGTTCTGTAGTTGCAATTCACTTGCAATTTTTGTCACAGCACAAGACTCTAGGTGTTAGAGAATCCATGTGAGTGTTTAGGTACGTGCTAAATCAGCCACCATTGAGATTTACCAGGTAGATTAGAAATTAAATATCACATTTAATTGCTTTGTCAGTGGTAATGCTCATATATTGTTTTCATTTATTTAGGGTATGTAGGGTATTTCTGATTGTCAGCATGCTTTGCTTTTTCAGATCTTGCATTTGCCATCTTGCTAGTAGTTCATTTCTTGTCAGTTATTTGAGATTTTGTTGTGCCACGATATGTTGTTCTGTTTTTAGGAATATATCAGTTTACTGTTCAGTTTTCCTTCAAGATTACTGAGTTGTGTTAGAATATTAGAGCTCATAAAAGGACTAAGTCACTGGGTTGTGACCCGGGACATAGGAGCATTATACTGTGTTTTATTATCTGAAGAGGCCCTGATTGTGTCCTCCCCAGGAAATTCAGTAATCTTGAGTATGTTTCTGTCTGAGATGAAATCAGTTACACGATAGCTTCAGCAAATTAAAAAAAAATTTAAAAAGCATACATATGATATACTATGTTATATAAATTATTCCTGTCTAAATAATAGTTAATTCAATACTGCTAAACTGAAATTTGTCCCTATTCGTATGTTTGTTAACCTAGGAAACTGAACTTTCAACCTGTAATGGTAGTATTTATATACTGACTGATTTTCTGCTGTTTTAAAAATTCTATTAGCAATTCCTGGAGCATTCCAATTTTATATAAATACTGCAATTGAGTAGTAGTAATGTTAAATTTGGCCTACATTCAATATGTTTTATAAAGTGATTATCATGTTGAATTGTCTGGAATTAAATCATCATGCATCACAAAGTCTAAAGTTACAGATGTAATCTGTTTATCAAAAAGATAAACTGGTGTATTCTGTCCTAGCCTTTTGAATAAATGTGAAAAACTAATGTGTATAGATTTTTTATTTGAAATAAGTGTTTAGCATGATACAGGGATAATAATTTAAAATTTATCTTAATAATTTAAAATTATTTTTAAATGGAAATACTTATTTTTTTGTTCAGTAGATGGTAAAGTAAAATATTTCTGTCTATCATGACATAAATGTTGCTTCCGCTGAAATCAGAAATTTGGAAATCATTATAAAGATCTGTGGGCAGAGGCATCTGTTAGTAGGGGAAGCCATAGTTAAGTGAATTACCTCTGCCAAAACACTCAGTTGTCTTACCTGCACTAAACCTATTTTCAGTCATACATTTCTCTCAGTTGGATAATGTGGAAAAAAGAGAACTAGATATACCCTAGTTTGATAAAACTCACCTTAATATTTGCAAATTCCAGTACACTCTAATGTTTCACAGTTTTCTACAGTTGCTTTCTGTAAAAAAATATATAATTTCTTATATACTGAGCAAATACATTTATTGAGCTAATCATTTGTTTTCTCAAATTTTATGAACCAATGGACACTTTCTAAATGAAGGGACACATGAGTGTAGATCATCTGGGCTTTCTTCAAAAGGAACTGTGGCTATTTTAGTGGCTCAGACCAATACTTCTAAAATGTACATGCTGAGCGCCTAAATTTGTGAGATTCTTCATTCATGAAGCATCTTTTCTAAAACAGATAGTTTTATGAAAATAGAGTTGGAAGGAATACTAGAGTGTAGGAACTGTTCAGATCTATTATTAAAAAGATTTTATTAAGCAAAGAAAGAGTTTATTTAAGTAACTGTGTCTGTAAGTAATTCTCTAAGCATCTGTCATATCAATAAAATTGAACAGGGTTCATAGGCAGAACTTACAGAAGTCATTTCTTGTTCTTGTTCTCTGTGATACAAGGAAACTTTCTTTCCGGAGGGAGGTGGGAGGATGGGGTCGGCCTCTTTTCAGTGGTGGCCAGCGATAGGACGACAAACTGAAGCCACAAAAGTTCCACAGGAACTTAAGGAAAAATGCCTTGACAGTGAGGGTGACAGAGCCCTGGGACAGGCTGCCCAGAGAGGCTGTGGAGTCTCCTTCTCTGGAGATCTTCCAAACCCACCTGGATGCCACCCTGTGTCCCGTGCTCCAGGTGTCCCTGCTGGAGAAAGGGGTTGGACTAGATGATCTCTAGAGGTCCCTTCCAACCTCAGCCATTCTGTGATTCTATGATTTTATGGATGGACATCTAGGCCAAACCAAAGCAAGTGGAAAGACATTCACACTGAGGCTGTGACTCACACTGAGGCTACCATTTGTCCTTCTGACAAAATTGTCTTTCAGTTTTAGGAATATTTTCCCTTGTTCTTTCTGATATTACCTCATTTCTTTTTTTTTGGTGAATCAAATTTATTGTAACAGTATTGCCAAACTGAAGAATTCAACCATCAAGTACATTGGTTTGTGCAGTTGATCTTGTAACAACTGAGATCACTTTTAAGCCCTTTCTTAAAAGCTCCTTGATATCATTAAATCTAAAGTAGTCCTCCACAACTTGCAGAGTTTTCTATTACTGTATTTTCTAAAAGGTGAAGACTTAGGATGATGAAATATTGGTGAACTCAAATTCTAATTTATCACTTTTCTCTTGAAAGTTTTATTCAGTCAATTTTTTATTTTACAGAGCAACACACTTTCGCAAAAGTCTTATTTTTGCTTCCCGTGTGATGCATTCCTTCTGTATTATGATTTGGCATAATATTTGCTTCCACAGTTATTGAAAGCAGTTCTGTTCTTTGTGGCTGGCATATGTTTTACCTCCGTAGCTTGATTGCATTTTTAATTTGATGTGTCCAACTGTTTTGCTCAGCCTGGTGAACTTTCCACGTGCAAGGAGTAATTCTTGCTATCTTTGCGTATAACTTTTCTTGCAAAATCCATTTTGATTTTCCAAAACACTTTTGTTGATCTGGTACCTGGTTATGTTGTAAATAATTCACCCTGTAAATAATAAGTCTCTAATTTAAACTGCTTTAATTTATGGAAACAGATATGTTCAAGACACACTATGTATTGTTTTATTTATGTATCATCCCAGTCTTTCTAAATGTAATTCAATGAACAATTAATAGTGTCATTGCAATATCATGTATCTTTCTGGTTCAAAAAATAGCTTCTTGAAGAACTGAATTCCACACAAAGTAAAAGTAGTCATAAAATTAAACACAGATAACTGTGCTAGAAAAAAAATGGACTGCTTAATCTTTGCTATTTGTAAGTGCATCCTCTAGCTGAGTAACTATAAAACACATGATTTAGAGTGGTTAGAGTTTTGGTTAAAACTGCCAATGAGATTATTTTACTCTTTTGTTTTTAGAATTAATGTCTAAATAATTTGATTTTTACATACCAATTGTGTTTGTTTTAAGACTGCTGTCTAGTTCATGAATCTATGAAATACATTCACCTAATTATTGAATATTGATAAATTGTATATAAGGAGTGTTGATCTGGGCAAAACTGATGGTACACAAAAAGAGCTACCAGTTGGAGGTCTTTTGGGGAACTAGGTCGAAGGACTTCATGAATTCATGCTATTTAAGAGTGTGTAATTCCTTCATAAAAACACTTAGGAACAATGTCTCAGTAATTTCCCAGCAATGATGAAAAAATTAAAATTGCCTTTTTTTTTCAGAATTTAACTCTATAACAGAGTTCTATCATGTTGAAAAGTATTTTATTATCTCTGCTTTGGAAAAATTATGGTGGCTATTGTGGGGGAACCTTTACTCAAAAAATAATGGTATTGGGAAAGAAATTAAGTAATTAAGTAAATCTGTGCATCTGCTCATAATGAGCTTATAACTTTATTAACTTTATAGTATTTAGCCAAAATTAAGCTTGTGATTGGTTGGAATTTGGATTCACACTGAAGATCAAAATTCATTATTTTATCTTGCAGAAAACTTATATTTTATTTATATAATTAAAAACCTCATACTGGCAAATGGATGATCTGAACATAATCTTGTTTCTGCTTTGGTTTTGAGGAAGTCAGGAAATGCGAGCTCATGGGATTTCTTTTTTTTTAATAAGAGTGAGCAAAGACATACTGCTCTCAGGGTGACTACCTACCTAACACCTTTCTGGTACAATTGATATATCCCTTTCTTGACTTTGTAAACTAATCACTTAGTAGTTTCTTAAGTAATACATTGCTATTGTAGGGGTCAATATTTAAAGTACTAAATTTTTAATGTAAAAGTGCTACATTTAAATGTAGTCTCTTATTATGTTTTAAATTCTTCATACTGAAACTGCTCAGTGGCTGGAAGGAAGGCTTTAACACAATTATTAAATTAATAAGATAATAAAAAGAAAAGAATGGAAATTCAACGTAATACTTTTCATTCAAAGTCAACAAATTACACATTATTTGCCTTTTAGTTTATATGGTGAAACACGAGTACCTTCAAGAAGATCTAAAAAGAAAAAGGCAAGGGTAAGTTAAAACACAACTTTTTAATATGCATTTTAAATATGTTTCTAGGGTATATTTTGGCTGTATTTTTTAATTGATATAAGATATTATAATGTTACAACAAAAACTGTCAAGATAGTAGAACAATTATAATTTAGACTTTAATGTAGATTGTGTTGATTTAAATATTTGCATTGTATGTAAATTAAATGTCGATATAAAGAGAAATGTGTCATTTTTTGAGCTGAAAGTATCTCCCTTAAGTATACTTATAATGTTATTTTTACACTGATCCTTATCCTCAAGTTCTAAGTCTTTATTCTTCTTAGTAACCTTGTGTCAAATTTACTTCTTTTTTTTTAATTTACACTATGATGTGTGAATTTTAATTCCAATAAAACATTTTCCTATCTTTTAAAACTGAATATTAAACTACATACCTTTCTTGTACAACTCAGAGAAAAAGAAAATTTTTGTTTCTGTCTTCAGTCGCAAATATACGTAGAGCTATTTCTGTCCATGAGTTACTGTGGAACACATGACATCTGTATATCTGTTGATTAACTGATTGAAATCATCAAGATACAAATAATAAAGAGATCCTCTAATTAAATATCTGCAAACTAGCTCCAATGCTGTAGTGCTTTGTAATAATGAGGTATTTATAATTATTAATACTCTAAAGATATTAGGAACTATTATGTGAAAAATGCAAAGAAGTGTGAGTCAATTCTTCATAATCAGACTGTAAAGGCCCAGAAAGTAGTGATATTCGTGATCTTCATTATGAAACATTTAGATTAACTCCTGGAGGGAGAAAAACTTTTTTTGTAAGGATTGTTAATTCCTGGGACAAAATACAAATGGATTTGTGGGATATAGTCCCTAGAGATTTGTATGAGTCAGATTCTCACAGCTGTCTGTTGGGAAAGATTTTGTTATGCTTGAACTTGCTTGGAGAAAGTGATACGCTTAGCATCCACATCTTTCCAGTCCTTTAGCCCAGGGTTTGTGAGCCCTTGGTCATCCTATCTGATCCATAGTGTACATGTGGTAGATTTTTCACAGAAACAAAATGAAACAACTCTCTTAGAAATGAGTTTTCACTGCCTTTAAACTCCAAGCAACAGACAGTGCAGCATTGCTGCTAAGAAGGTATTCTAGTATTTAACTATGCTCACCACTAGAAAATTTCATTATTTCAAGACTTCATTTATCTCTTCAGCGTTCTTCCCCCTGGATTTTTTGTGCTTTTATCTGAAGCTTAAAAGCTTCCCTCTTGTCCATTGTCTCCCACATGAATAAGTAGCTAAGCTTAAGTGTAAGTGTCTTGCCTGTAAGTCAGGTAAGTATAAGTGGAACTCCACAGTAATAAGCTGAACAGATGTTATCTGTGAGTACACACTTAAATGAAGACTCATTTTAAGTTCTCTGAACTTTCATATTTCCTTGACATGCCATGTTAGTCATGACTAACAAATGCTGTATGTAGAAGCATAACTTTCTTACTTGCCTTTATCATATTGCATCTTTTACACTGAGAGTTCCTGATGGGGTGGGCAACTATAGTAACTTCTCCTTACAGTTAATCTTTCAAATCAAGAATGTCTCTATTTTTAGACAAAAATCCTTGTTCAGAGATACATTTCGTCATATTCATATATATTAAAAAATACCTGCTGACTTTTGAATTAGCTGCAATTATTCTGTAACAATAACCTGCCCTCCTTGTAATTGCTAGTCAAGTAATCTTTGTACTTCCTGCAAACTTTTTCATAAGAGATTAAATCATTGTTTGAATTGCAGATAAAAGCACTGAATAAGGTTAAAAGAATCAATCTCTCCATGTTCAAGACACTTTGAAGTCAGGAAATGTCCCAACATCATCATAAAACAAAACTGTCTATCTCCTGTATTTTGTTTATCCAAGTCATATTACTGATCTGAGCAAAAATGTTGTGTATGAGAAGTATTGGGTTGATATTTATCCAGAATACTTTTTAAAATCCTGCATCAGATTCCCCGTTCACAACAAAAAATAAACAGTCCTCTATTCCCAAAGTAATTTTTATAAAGTTTACCATATGGAAATCATAGGCTTTTTAATTATAAATCCATCTGTCCAATTGTTTCAAAGGCCACTCTTTTATACTTTTAAGAGCTAGAAGATGAAGCAAAATCATGATTGTTGAATCTCAACAGCTCCCATCTCTCTTCATTTTTTTTAGATAGCTATATCTTAAAACTGGTGTCTTCCCCTGGTAACAGACCCACTTTCAAGCGTGTTATTAGCATTAGCAATTTCTGGCATTTGAAAAAGCACTGCATATATTTTAGACTATCAAACACCAAAAGTTTTGATTAATATATACCTTGAGTGTTTTTTTTATGCTACACAGTGTTTGTATTGTTCAGTTGACCATTTCTCCATTATTTACTGTCTTGTTTTCTGCTAATAATGTAGCACATAGAGTATGTATGAAAGTTCCAGATGCATTAGTCATAATGCTAGAATTAACACTTCACTGATGTTACACGTTGGCTGCTTGCAATAAACTGAGAGATTAAATCTATATCCTAGCCCAATGTAACTCTTGCATTCCTAATGGTGAATCAAGCAAAGTCCACTCATAGTGAAAGAAAGGTGTAAGGATTCAGAAATATTTGCATAATAAATACAGGAGAGGTATTACGCAAAGGCTGGAAATAGTTCAAGAAGTGGGTTAAAACCCAGAAGATTAATAACCCTCTGTTGCTGAGGAAGGAAGGGACAAAATGAGATTTTGGGATTGTATTGACGGTGATGTTGCCTTAGGGCAGATCTTTGGCAACTGAATAATATGGAAAACTACAAATTTATCGGTATGTAACCTGCAGGAGGATTGATGATGAGGAATTAATAACTTGTCTTTGGAAATTACAGGAACGGTTTGTATAGAGAACCAAACAGATTGTCTTGGTGAAGTTATCAGTATATCAAAAACTGCTTAGTGTCCATTTTGATGTTCTCTATTTATATTTTGCTAGTCAGCGAAGCCAAGGGTCAGAAAATCCTCCAGTAGACCTCCAATAATATCTACCCAAAGTGCAAAAACAGAAGATGAAAAAGCAAGCACAGATTTTGATGACAAAAGCAAGAAGGCAAGTCTTGAAAGAACTTCAGCTCTAGCACTTGCTGAAGGTAACACACAGTAATAAATAGGCGATGATTTAAGGAAATATGTATCTGATGCTTAAGTGTTACGGTATTAATCTCATTCGGTCTTTTCTATCAGAGCTACTCCCCAGCTTACACAAATGCCTAAATAATTGAGATGGCAGAATGAGCAGGGGAGAACTGAGAATTCTTTCTAGGACAACGTTAGCTGCAGTTTGTTGAACATGTCTGTCTAAGAAGTAATGACTAGATGTACGGATAACACAGTCAATTTAATCTACAAATCATCTTTCTGTGTGCTGTATTGATGGGTCTCTATTTATACATATCAGAAATATGTATAAGTATAAAATATAAAATGAGCTATATATGTACACTAATGCAAGAAATATACCTAGTAAATGTACATTATGTAGCTGTACATTAATCTAGATGTATATTAATGCAAGATGATTAATGTACATCTTAGTTTAATGCAAGAAATATACCTAGTATTCACAGTATATGTCAAAACTCCAGATGTCACGGGTATTAGAAAGCAAAGAACATAAATTTGTTGTTGCATAAATATATTTAATACTAATTTTATCTTCTTAATCTTCCAAAATTTCTGTTTTTCTTGAAGTGCTTCTTGGGTTTCCTCCATTTGCCCCCTGTATTTTTAGAATGTTGCACTGTATAAGGGGAAGGGTTCTGCATTCCATATAAGCTTATAAATAGTACCCAAATCCTGAATTTCACACATTAAACCAATGTACTTTATTATTTTCAAGTGGTATTTCATATTGTAAAATTGAAAATTCAGTGTAAGGGAAGGTACTAAATTTTATTAAGGATTTGGTCAGCATGTAGTTGTGAAAAGAATGTGGAAGCATATATTTGGAATTTCAAAGCAAATTTTTTCACTACATTTCAGCACCAAGTATCTTTAGAGCAGTCAAACCAAGAGAAGAAGTTCAAGGAGCAGAAGAAGTACAGGATGACAAAAATGTGAAAGTGGAAGTGCCTATTGACCAGGTAGAATTAAGGCAAATTCTGTGATGTGATTATAAGCTAACCAGAACCCTTGGGATGGAGCTGATTGCTTCTTTTTCTTGAAATAAGAATGTCCAAAAATGCAAAAGCTTTCCGTCTTTAAAGCTGTTTTTCTAGAGCATAAGAAAAATAAGTTAGGTGTTTTAAAATAATATCATAACTTCGAGGAAAAAAAAAGATTAAGTAAAAGCTTTAGGAAGTTTGCTCTTGATATTTGAATCTTTGCCAGAGGGGTGTGTTATTTCATTCCTGCTTTCTCCAGTGTCAAAATACTCGCACCAAAACTTGAGCTTTCATCCATGAGCTCTTAAAACTTTTTGTTTGTTTCAAAACCTTGGTGATGTCATGATGGAGAAAGAACAGAGTGCTGCTCCGAAGTGAGGGCAGGAGAGCATCTGAGTTTTCTTGTGCCTTTGCTTTAAACAAATTATACTCCATTTCTATGCTGAATGTTTGCATATACATTTTCTGCAGACACTTAAACTGTCAGATTAAGAGCTGAACTGATTCTAATCTGCCCAGGCTAATTGGAAATTATACTAGATCAAGAAAGTGTCTAGTTCCTCATTAAAAATAATAATAAAAAGATACATTTCATATGTATAGTTCAGCAAGCCCATAGGAGAAGACTGTGTACCCAAAATCTTCTTTTTTTTTTTCTATTCATAGCTCATGATCATTATTTCTGGGGCTTTTACAAGCATATAAATTACACATCATAGTCATTTTATAATAGTTAAAGTACTTTTTATAATTTTATAATACTTACTATATGCACAATATTTTAAAAGATTGTAAAGATAAAAAGCAAATATAAGAATATAACATAGATATCCTATAGTCATCTTGATGCAGAAGAAAGGAGTAGCCATGACTGGGCAGATGCTACTGTTCGTAACGGATATTTAATCGTAGAGATTGCTGTTCTTCTTAGACAGCAATAGGCTTAAACTGTAGCAGTGTACATACATATATATGTATAAACTGCTAGAGATGTAGTAAAAAAATGCAACTATAGATTTGGATATATATGTCACCCTGGTAGAATGGCACGATTTTGCTTTATGATATGACATAAAAGTTAAAACCAATGTGATTTCTAACAAGAAGTATTTTTCCTTAATCAGTTAGTCAATTAAGTTGATTTTAATATATCTGTTAATATATATTTATCTAGTTCAATAGGTGCCTTGTATTTATCACACAGAAAGGAGGGAAATAAAGCTGTTTTGTGTTCCTTAACAATCATGTGCTTAAATTATACACCAACATATTAGTTAGAAATGGAGTAGCATATATTCTAAAAATAGAGGTACAAAGTGAAGAAAGTACTAGTCAGGATCCTGTGATATTTTATTTTAGCAATATTTTGGAAGAGATCAAATTAAAAGATAACTTATTTCTCCTTTTTGCAAAAGCATCTGATGAAATAAGCTAGTATTTTTCAGACCTATTCACCCATTCTGAAATCTGTCACTCAATTCTGTCAAGTCAAACTGCTTCTCACCCTAAAATCTTCATTTTTTTAATTTTAAAGTGAATTTAAAGTGTCAGATTGATAGCACAGAAAAAGCATCTGTTTATTCATGGAGCAGATATTGCTCAGGGAGCAGCATCGGCATGATATATCTTAGTAAAAAATTCATACATGCTTTGGCATTAAAATAAAATTCCTCCATAAAGTGCAAATCACAAATGGAAAAAACACAAGAGCATCTGGAAGATAGTTATCTGCTATTGATACAGCTAACTACAGCACCATTTTATTATCTTTTTATAGCTGTTGAGCTTCCTACTCTCTTCTTTTGTGTATATGAAACTGCCTTCATTCTGATTACTCTTTACATTTGACAGTCCATTGAGTAAGGTCCATCAGAATATGTGTTGCCATTTTGTGTGAAGACAGTATGCCAGAGTTTCTCTTGCATGCTCTCTTCAGCACAGAAATACACGCTGAAATGGCTGCAAGGATAGACAGCTGTAAGCTGCCCTTCATGGTACCATTGGAGAACACACGATTGAACTACTAGAAAATAAAGCGGAAACATAGAAGAGAGGGGGATGAGGGAGAAAGGAAGATAATAGTCAATTGTTCAAGAAGTCATGGGATAAAAAGATACAGAAAATACAAGGAACAGAAGTGATAAAGTCCTAGAGCAAGAGAACTGGGAATAATAAGAAAATTTGATGATGGGAACAAAAATGGTACACAAAGAGAAAAAGATAAAAAACAAGGGAGTTATGAAGTGAAGAATGTTGGGTGTGAGTAAGAGGGCACAATAAATATTTATGTAAAAACAAGTCATTTTTGGAATATACTTGTCATACATAATTATGATGTTCATTTTTCTCTGTTATAAGGTAAACAGCTGGGGGGCTATATCAATATTTTTATTTGCTTGAAGAATCAATATGCAAAAAATCAATCTTCCAGAGAGCTGTTTTGCATTGCTAGAATTTTATATCTTCACTTTAAATGATACTGTCCTTGGAATGCATTTAGTTGGGTAGTTTCCACATATTTATTTTATTCACCTAATAAGATTCCTGTAATACTATATAAGTATTGCAACATTCCTTTCTAGCAAAACTGTTTAGTTAATTTTCTCTTTTCTGCCCTTTACTCCTTTTACTCAATTTTCCATGAATGGTTACATATAATCTCCTTTGATAAAATCCAACATGTCTGCATTTGTCCTTGCAAAATAAATTATTTTTGCATTACACTTCTTTAAGTTTCATAACATTATTGAAAAGCAAACCAAGCATTTGGACAATGGACTTAAGATTTCTGCTTATTTTTCTCTGCTAGTGCCAGTGATGTCACTGTGATGGCATGCTGAAAATACAAACTGATTGTAGACCAGCAGGGAGGGACAACTTATTTTGTTAAAATACTGAAAAAAGCCTTCAATCCTTGTTTAAATTCCTGTAAAATTTAACAACATCAAAAATTACACTCTAATGATGTGCTTCTTTAAAAGAAGTGTTTTCTCAGTAACCTTGTAATAAGACAAATATTAGTCTTTTCAATTTAGCAGAAAGTTATAATGCTTTTAGTCTTATAATTGTGAGACATTCCTATCATTGTTCTAATTCATTTTCAAACACTATCATTAATTTATAAGAAGTCCTGAATTTCTTTGTGAATATGAAATTAGCATAATTCATTATTTCACTACTATGAGCCAAATCCTCCAGCTCTTGCTTAAGCAAAAATCTTGCTGAAGTGTATATTTACCCCGAAGTAAAATGCATTTTGACTCGAGCAATGTCTTTAGATCTGTTACTTAATTTATATGTAAATATTTTTCTGTATATGTATTTTGATTCATGAATTAAATAAATCAATATTTGATTCTTTGTATTTTATCATAGAATATTAGTTAAAAGTAAGCAAATAAAAGTTTGATTAAATTAATGATAAAAGTAGGTATGAAACTATTATAAGGGAGTTATAAGCTGTAAATTAGGAATAGCTCATCTGATTTTTATATATGTAGATTCCAGCTGAGATTGTACAAGAGGAAGAAATTACAACACCTACCAGCAATGCTGTGGATGAGGTTAGATCTCTTTTTTTTTGTAAATGTGAAAGTGTACATATTTTCAATGTAAGCTAGATCTTTAAAGTAGAATATAAAGCATTTGCATTTGTTTCTAAACATGAAACCAGTTCTAGTTTTGACTAAAGGCTGCAGAGTAGACTTTAATGAGCTTGGGGCTTTTTTGTATCATTCCATTGTGCCTGAAATCTCACTCATTTGTGTTAGGAGAGGCATTTGCATTATTAAAAGATGATGAAAGTCCTATAGGATTCAATAATCAGATTCCTGTCATTATTACAGTAGCAACTCATGAAATTACGGTATCATTGAATCAGTTTTAACTGGAAGCTTCAAATCTATTCGTCTTTATCATTTAAATACAAACATTACCCTCTTTTCCATTTGGAGTCAAAAATGAAAGTGCGGTATAACATATTTGTTTTTATCCCAATTAGGTACTTGTCCTGTAAAACATGGCTTATATATTTATTCATTCTTTAACAGCATTGTAAGAGAAGAGGCACCTTTTAAGATTCATGTTCTAAATTCTTTGTCAGAAATCCTCATTTCATTGAAATAAGTAGGAGTTCTGTCTGAGTTCAGTAGGGCTAACTCGTATGTATGCTTTGATTAATCTGGAAATGATTAATGTGGAAAGCATTGCTGCTATGTCAAAATGCCTCCTTCACTGAGCCATGTGTCTTTCTGTTACTTATGATAAAAGGAATGCCTGTAATCTGGTTCTTAATATATTTAATGAAACGAAAACAGAAGCAAATCTCATTTTAAAAACAAGATTTGATTATTTATACTTGCACAAGTGCCCGAGCTGTCCTACAGCTTCTGAGTTGTAGCCTATCTCAAGTTGAGTCCAAAGAAAGAATTTGGCCCTCTGTACTTGTGTAATAAAGAGTATATGCAAATTCACCAACACATATATACCCCATGTATATATAAATGCAAAAATTGATATATCCATTCAGAATGTTGTAACCCTTGGGTACTTCTGCATATATTGTTATGTTACAGCAAAAAAGTTTTTGTTTTCTTCTTTCTGTATTTCTAGGAAAAACAGTACAAGGACTATAGAAATAAATAGTTTTAAAAATGTATGCATAACTTGAATTTGCAATTGGAACAGTGCATATGCGAAAGCTAAATATTATTTGTGTGTTTTCATTGTGTGAATCCCTCAATTAAGACAACATTGAAAATGCTATTAATATGACTGCAGCTAAAAATTCATCAAATTAACTGCTCTATATTTTTTGGAATAGGTTGAAAAAGATGCCCTGAGTTCTGAAGAACTTCCAGAAAAGGTTTGTTTAAAAAAGAATTAGCTGCTGTTTCCTGAATAGAAGTGTCTTGAAAAACGAGCAGTGCTAGAGATTTGGGGAAAATGTACAGATTTCTATATGAGGAGTATAAATTCATCTAAAAAGCTCTATATTTTTTGGAATAGGTTGAAACAGATGCCCCGAGTTCTGAAGAACTTCCGGAAAAGGTTTGTTTAAAAAAGAAAAAGAATTAGCTGCTGTTTCCTGAATAGAAGTGTCTTGAAAAGCAAGCAGTGCTAGAGATTTGGGGAAAATTTACAGATTTCTGTATAAGGAGTGTAAATTCATCTAAAAAGCAGTATTACAGAAAGTGCAGCAACACTTTACTATCTGCCTGCACAAACCCAGACTATCGTGAACACATAAGTAGTGCCTAATGAGTACAGAATACAGTTATCTCTCAAATTGTAGGCCATATCTGTGGATAGAGACATAGTCACAATTGGCACAGCTTCCAGCCTATGCAGCAGCATGGAAATCTGCAAATGCCTCTAGCAAGACTGTGAAAACTGCACATGGTGTAATACTCATGAGCAGTAGTATGCAGAACAATAAGTGGGTTTAGATCTTAGTCTGTGTGTGAAAAACCGAACTATCATAGAATGTGATGCGACTAAAAATCAAGGTTTTCCACTGGAGAGAATCAGTTTCTAATAATTGTCTTTATTTTCCAATCACGATTGGGACATTTTGAATTCAAGCCTTTTTGATTCAGAACACAAGCTAAATTCAAAATGTTTCAATTAGTTTGGAACAAAAGCTCATTTCCTAATTAGCTCTAGCAATTAGAAGCTAAAATCTTGAGTTGTTAGAACTGTTGTATTCTAAAGTGACTTTGAAAATATATGTCCTTTAGTTTTTTATTGTCATTGAGTGATTTCAAGGATGCATTTTCTCATTTTACTTCATGTGAGGTAGGTAATATTGGCAGGAATAGGCCCGTAATGAAAGATTCTGTTGATGATTTATGAGCAATAGTCAGACTATGGGACTTTTCTCATAGTTACAGTGTCTTTGCAGTGCTAATTAAAAAAAAAAGGCACAGTACTGGTTTATATTTGGCATATAATCAGCAAGCATGACTCAGATACAGTAGAAAAACAGATCTGTTTGTTGAGTAAGACTTTGGTAAGTCAGCTTCACTACTCTATATTAGATCCCTTTTAAGTGATAGATTTTTCCTATATGCCTTTAAGGAAAATTTAGATAAATTGGCTCTGCATGACACCTTTATTTTGTAGACAGAGAGAGAGGATGATTCTCTGTTTTTTACTGCTGAGCACGTCTACATCTAGAGAGCAGGATGGAATCCTGTACTAGAAAGATGTTAGGATAATTTTTCATTTAAGATGAGCAGAATCTGTTGTAATAGAACCTGACATAACTTTATTTTGAAATGTGCAAAACAGGTTCCATTTAAACATTTGACATTTGATGATTTAGTTTGCTCAAATCAAGAGATTTTAATTTTCCATATAAGGTATTTCTGAGTACCCATGAAAATACTTCAAATTGCATGTAATGTATCAATTTGTATTTCATAGACAGCTAATTAATACAGTCCTATTTTGAAATTTATTAACAGTAATCTTGCTTTTCTTTTTCTAGGACATTTTAATGATTTTAGGTTAAATAGTTCGTACTGAATATTTGCACAATGTGTTAGCATTTGAAAGACTTATCTTGCTTTCCTTATAAAAAGTGTAGAAACTGAAAATGTGTCATTTAGACATTTCCTATAAGCATTTCTTCTTAAGCATATGAGATGTATTAGAAAATCAGCACCTGTGATTATCTTCTGTAGGAATTCTCCTACACAAACTCAGCCATTGCTTAAGAAAAATGGATAATTATCCATTGTGGAGGCAACTTTTTATTAAATTTTATTAAATTTTTATTAAATTTTATACATCTAAATGTATAAAGCCAGAACAGTACTTACAGCAAAATAAAATGATACTAATCCACTTTGATCCCGGACTTTCACTTAATCTCTAGGATTTTTGTCTAAAAGAGGCTTCACATAAAATACTAGAACAATTTTGCGGATCTTTTGAAGCTCCGTATCCTGTAGAATTAATAGCAAACAAATAAGAAGTTACTTAAATTTTTGCTGAACTTTTATTGAATAAACATGATAACTAGCAATTCATTTATATATAGACACTTTTCCTATGTCTTTCTTTTTCATTGTATTAAATTACACTTTTAGATATGAAAATATTATATGCAAGAACTGCGTGGCTCAATAAATACTCATAAGATGTGTATCTTAATTGTCTAGCTGATTTAAAGTTGTTGAAAGCTGAGATTCTGCACAAGAAAGCAGGACAATCTAGTTATTCAAAGGGTCAGTGTTTGCAGATGTCAAAATAAAAGCATGGAATTGTATCCTTTGCATACCAATTCAGGGTGGGTGCACCTGAGGATTAAATTAATCAGTTATGTAATTGAACTGAGTTATCTTAGATATTCTGCTTTAGAACAATGCTTAGCAGGTGGTGATTTATTAATAACACTTTCTTAGAAACAGATTAGCTTCTGTCCTTGAGTCAGCACTCTTGAGTAGAAACTGCCATTAACTTCTGCCTAAAAGTGCTTTCCTATAGTTATGCAATACAGCCAGAAGGCCAAATGTTACCAAATGATTCAGTATGTGCAATGAATGAAGTTGAAAAATTTGTTTGCAGATGTAGAAATAAATAACTGGAGGCAAATTACCTAGAGTTGTATATGGAAAAGACCTTATTCCAGCTTCTTGCTAGAGAATTTTTATAGTGTTCTACCCATAGCTTTTTTTTTTTTTTCTACTTGACAGGGCTTACAGTATTTCCTTGAAGTATTTTTGTGGCTTATCTTACTTGAAGCTTTTAATTATATACAGCATTCCATAGTTCCAGTCCATGCTCATCTGCATCTTTCACTATTCCTGTGAATAATTCTTCCTTATCCTGCGGACAAAGACCGTTTTTTGAAAAATGTGTTCAAAATTTTCATTCATTTAGTGACAAAAAAATCAGAATTTACTATCTTAAACATACTTTTATAAATGTTTTTAGACAATATATAAAATATCTCTATATGTTTGTTCTTCTAGTCATTCCTCATAAATCACTTCTTACAGTTCTGAAATCATTTGATTTCTCTAGACCTTACAAAAAGTGAAATCCTGATAACTTCCATTTCAGGAAGAGAAGAAATCATGGAATGTCAAAAATATGTTTGACTTCATTCTCAGAAAGTCTTCTACATCAGAAGGTATGCTAGCTATACAACTGTTGCTGGGTTTAAAAGAGCTCATTTACCAACAAGTTTACAAAAGAAAATAGTACCTTAGAATTCAGTCACCTGCAGTTAGAATTGCAGATTTTCAGACTGTTCATATCTAGTTTAGCTTGACTGTACCAAAGCGTATAGAGTAAAACTCTTCAGTCTGTGGATTTGTAATTTTATCTGAAATCTTTCAAACGTGTATATTTTGAAGAAGTTACTGAGGGAATGAATGTGGATTAGGTGAATATTCACTTCATTTCCTTCATCGCGCAGGGATGAATTCCTCATGGAAATTGTCAGCCATTATTAATATAAGATTCCATTGCACTTCTTATGTAGTAGTTAAATTGAAAGTGATTATTTTGTGACTTTGGATTACCAAATTGATTGAGAAATCATCCTTAATAGTTCTGATGAAAAAAAAGTATATTCCTAAGGCTCTTAGGAGGTATGCATTTGATTCAAATATTTTCCACCGAATGTGTTTATTGGTGATAGATTAGAGTTTACTCAAAATGTAATAATATTCAATTTGTCAGCTGATTTTATTAAACACTTACCATAGGATCTGTCTAAGAAATCTCAGAGTCCTCTAAATTAAGTTCAGTTGTATCAAGCACAGCTGAGTAATCTGACCACTGGGATTGGTGGTCCGATATACTACTGTGTACTAACAGATTGGTTTGGACCGAGAAAGAGCATCCTTTGAACCTTCTGGTTTCTTGAGAATTCCCATAACTTCATCTAAATTTGAAAAATCTTGCAATTAACTGCTGAACTCCTGAAATGATCTGTTTTGGGTGAGCCTAAGCTTTCTAAGGTTTTGATATATAAGCTGCTATTTAGTCCAAGAGCCTCATATGTTGTTCATCTCTAAACTGTGAAGATTGCACAGAGCTTTCAGTAACGACTTCCATTATGCAGAAACTCCCCACTTCAAGTGAAATAATTATAACTTTCCTTTTTTCACCATTTTTTTCTTGTGACATGCCCAAAATGTATAGTCACCTGTTTTTTTCATGTTGCTCCTTTCTAGATATCATAAAAGCAACATTTCTAGATATCATAAAAGCAACATATCTAGATATCATAAAAGCAACATAGATATCATAAAAGCAACATTTTCATGTTGCTCCTTTCTAGATATCATATGATGCAAATACCTGTTTTGTGGTTCAGTTAAGCCCTGCAGTGTGCTACATCAGAAGTAGAGATGCTCCTGTTCTTTTCTGAGAGGCTGTTGCACGTAGAATGACAAGGAAGCTGGAAATGGGACTACTAAAAAATCCTAAATCTATCATTGAAGAATTGTACATTTTTTTCTAAGACATATTTCATGAGATTCCAATACTCTAGGCGCTGTTAGTAAGATCAGAATCAGACCCACTCTTTGCTTCTTCGGTTGCCAAGGTGCTTCTCATAATTTTTATCCTGTTTTTGAAACACAAAAATTGCTAGCAAAAGATTGAATGTTGTCCAGACAATTTTGATATTAGGATGAGATTTCCCATGTATTCCCAGTGCAGAAACCAGATTTCTCCTATGAATATCTAAAAAATTATGAGAAGAGATAAGCCTCTCAAGGGATCAATTCAGCCTATATTAAGAAAGGCATCTGTGATGATAGAAGAATAAACCTGTAACATTCCCATCTCTCTCCTTTGTGCACAGCGAAAGTCGGGTCAACTGGTTTAGGCTTTTAGAAGGCTCAATTTAGCTGACGGAGTCACCCCTCCTTAATTTCTAAAGGGCTAAGCCAAGAAAGAATTTCAAGAAAGATTTTGGTTGTAAAACAGCAATAACTATTTTGTTGGGCATTATATACATTTGCTTTATAATATGGCAGTGCTCCCTCTTTCAGTTTTAGGATTATGTTGTGATAGCTACATGGAGTAGCACGTAATAAGGACGCTGCTTATTAATTATTCCAAATTTACATTCTCTGTAGATCCTCAGTACATTATGTCCTTAACTGCAGGATGTTACTTAATCTTACATGGTTTTTGCATTTCGTGGGATCCAGTTCACTTTCTCTAACCAGTATTAGTGATATTTGAGACTCTCATTTGAAGCAATGTGCTTGACTATTTACTGAAGTGGGACTCAAATAAATGTATTTGAAATGAATTCCTGACTCAAAGCCTGATTTATATAGCCTTTCAAGTACCTTCTGACGTATCACACCTTAGTACTATCTGTTTTTTAATAATTTGTGTGAATTCTTAGTAATTCATCCCATAACACTGGACACTGCTTTTTTGTTTGTTTTTTTTTGTTTGTTGTTGTTGTTTTTCCTAATGTTTACCCTAGGTAATCTTTTCTGTGAGATTTTTCCATCCTTTTGCAAATTTTAGTTACATTAGCTATTCGGTCTGAGATGGGCCTGTATTGCTTTACACCTCCTTGAGGTTTATTATTTTGTTACATTCAAGGTTTCTCAAAACTACTTTTTCAATGATGAAATGAGAGCTTATTCATTTATAGGGAAGTGGAGATATAGAATATTCTTTGTAAAGGTACATTAACTATGAAGAGGCTGATGTATATATCTCACAGAAAAGGTTATATGGATGAGAAAAATATGTATAAGATACGTGTTTGCTGGTCTTCATAAAATCATATTCTATCTCAGAGATGTACTTTCAGGCTTACTGCGTTTTATTCCTCATGGAGTTCTGCTTCATATCATCTCTGAGGATCCAGTGAAAATATTCTATGTTTTTGTCAAAAACCCTACATACAGCTGAGCTGGTATTTCTGCCCTTTTTCTGTACTTCTTCATACAATTTTTAGCTGCTGGACACCACATTTCATTTGTACCTTTTGTTTATGTGGGGCAGCGATGGTGGGGAGCTCTGTTACCACTGTCCTGTCTCCACTGCTGCTGTTTGCTGTGGAGCCTGAACAGGCGATGGCTGTTCGATGTGCAAGCGGTGCGTGTCCAGTGCCCGGCCAGTGCCGGTGACCACTGGCACTGGTCTGGACTGTCAGTGCAAAATTGCAGGATGCTGTTGGCCTCCAAAGGCACATTTTGGAGATGTTCAGTCTTTGGCTTACCAGCTGTAGATGAGAGCTAATGGCAGGAATAAAAGCAGTGCATTTGCACCGATGTCATACCAAGGAAGCACTGTCAGATAAGCAAGCTGAATATGTCTGGGATAATATAAATATAATTTTTTGCATTTAGTTATTCAAATTGTGAATGTAATACACTATACACATATGTGTATTACGCCTTATAAGTGTATAGTGTTTTTAATTTTTTTTCTTGTTTCTTTTTTAGTTTAGCTTTGTAGAGACTGTTTTCAAAGCTGTTATCTGTGGTACCGTTTTCATTGGCTCTGTTCAGGGAAATTGCCTGCACACCAGGCACCCAAGTGAATCAATTTTAATGCATATTAATTGTGTTATATATTCTTGGTTGTTACCTTGACAAATCTGCGTAGAGGAGAAAAAAAGACTTCAACCATTTTATAAAAGCACAAAACACTTGTATACTCTCTACTTTTCTGGAGAGGAAAACTCACAGAGAATTAGTTTAAATGAAAAATTCATGGAACAGAGGTTTCAGACGCACACAAGGTCGCAAATTCCATGAATGGTTGCATATATTCTGGTTCTGTACAATATACTAATAATATTTTTATTGAGTTTGATGATAACTAATTGTTCTTGGCGTTATGTATATTTGATACATTGGAAAGGGTATAGACAGCAGTGATCAGATCACAATGGCACTTCCTAACTATAATTTCTAGATTATTTACATAGAATTGCAAGCTTGGCTCACAATTTTGGTTACTTTGAATATTGCAGTATAAAATCTGTGCTTTTCTATTACGTGTCTTGAAGAGCTCTGAAAGATCCTGCAATGCACAGATCTATGATGACTTCTGGAGAAGTTTCAGATGGATTTTATTTAACTGCAGGAAAACAACATTTTTCCCTATCTCTTCTTTCCCTGATGGTCTGTTAGGAACTGATGGAAAAATAAATTCCTCCAATGGAATTGTATTTTCACTAAAAGCTAGCTCTCTTTTCCTTGATCTCCAGTTTTCACTTTTAGCAAAGATGCTTATTAACTCAGAAGGAAATCACATTTTGGTATGAATCTTTAAGATAAAATTGCATACTGAGTAAAACACCTCTGGTATAAAGGTACCATAAAGACTTATTTTATTTTTTTCTTAATTTTACTTTTCATATACACAATACAGATGTCAAAGATCAAACTGGAAAGCCTGAAGAAGAACCCGAAGAAGAGGAGCTAAAGAACAGCTAAAGTGATTTCAAAATCTATGTCTTGTGCTATACAGGTAGGATTAGAGGATGAATAATACATTCAGCCTTTAGGCCTGAATTATAGAAAGATTTCTATGTATGTTTAACTTAACACATTGAGTAGTCTAACAGAAGCTAGTATGCATGCATATGTACATATATTTGCAAGATTAGTCTTTTGCCTTTTGGTTCTAAAAACAAATGTTTGGGACTTCATTATTCAATGGCTCTGTCATACAGAATGTAAGAACAATCGTCTGTATTTTAATGATGACTCCCAATTTTTCCAATG
The DNA here is from genome assembly GCA_013389825.1 of Crypturellus undulatus. NCBI lineage: Eukaryota > Metazoa > Chordata > Aves > Tinamiformes > Tinamidae > Crypturellus > Crypturellus undulatus. The sequence continues at coordinate 192,737 of VWPW01022603.1, forward strand.
TAGGATTTTAATGTTGCAGGCTGAGGCACACTTTGCAGTAAGAAATATATTCTACTGCCTTCTACACAATTAGCTAAAATGGGGTTTTGTAAAGAAACAAGCAATAAATTGCCCATCTCTCTTGCACAAGTCAAAATGTTAATTCTGAATAAGTACTTATATGATTTTTATCCTTTATTGGCACGTATGTACGTACTTCCTCTTAAGGTTTGGTTGGTACACTTAGAAATGAAGGTATTTAATTATTTAGTGGCTGCCGAATATTGTAATTTATACTTTACATGTTGGTGATGATTAATTCTTTTTGTAATTTTCCGATGAATTATTTCTGTTTCTGCCTAATCAGCAGGCATACTGTGAAATATAATTGCACTTGAAAGAAAATTACTGTCTCATGAGATGAACAAGTTTGATGATTAAATTACGTAGAATAAAGTAATAACATTCACATACCCAAGCAGAATGACATACTCGTCCTTTGTTGTGGTTTGATGACCTTTACAAAAAACAGAGAGTCATTTTAGAAACAATCCAGTCTATTTCAAGGCAGAACATATAAAAGGAAATTTAAAGATACCTGAATAAGCAATACTCTTAGGGAAAATGTAAGAATTTCTCCTTTGTTAAATTAAAAATACCAAACTTGATCTGGGTTCAGCATAACATAAATCACTGAGGTTAGAATAAGCTCTTAAACCTGATAAGAAAACATATTTGCTCCTAAAGTTAATTGCTAAACTTGATCAGAAATAGGCTTGCAGCCTGGCATTTTATATCAGTAGGAGACAGACTTCTGTATAAACAACATGAAATGTCTGTGGTTTCATAAACACAGAAAATAAATCCCTACTTAAGCACATTTTTTGTAATGATAAGCACCAGTTTTTAGCTGTATCTTTATATAATGTACTATTCATGAATCCTAAGTCTTTTGCAAAATATAAATCCTTAATTTATATCCAGACCCATTCTGATTGAGAACCAACATGCATGAGACTGAGGATTTAAAAAATAAAAAGTTTGACAGTGTTACTCCTTCCTTGATTGTATATGACGAAGGCCTTGATTTTGTTCTATAAAAGTTAATCATAAGTAGCATCTGTACATTTAATATTAGAATACGGTAGTGAATGAACATGCCTTGGTTTCATATTTCAAGGGCAAAGATATATTCATGGCCTCTCTTAACCCTGAAATGTCTGTTGTGAGAGGACAGCATATTGATCCATTTGCTCTTAAGCGTTGTGAGTTTCTGATCCTTTATGTCCGAAGGGCCGTGTGGTATTGTGTTCTTCCCAAAGAGGGGCAGGGGCTGAAGAAGGGGCTTTCTGGCGTAATGATCTTGTGGTAATGACTGACTTTGGCATTGTGCCCAGCTGGTCTTATGTGCAGAAAATATGATAGAAATAGCTTCTCTTACTGAATTAGATTTCTTAGCAAAGAAAGTTACACTACTTTTACACTCTATGCAGAGCAGCTGCTGTGTCTGTCTACAGAGGTAGAGAACCATATTTTGTTCACTTTGATTTACACATCCTTTTTCTATAGGAAAAAGTAGGAAGAAGAGTTTTTCTGAGGGAAAGTCCCACAGAAGATAATTACAGTGGAACAGATATCTGCCATATGCTCTCCCTTCCTTAAAGTCTTCTACACTGCAGTCAAGAAACACAGGATGGAAGTGGGTGACTTAAAGGGCATATGAATAAAGCAGAGTTACCCTATTGTCTTTAAAGAAGTGTTAAAATGGTGTTTTGCGCTTTTTTTCACATTGGAAATGAATCATTACTGTTCAGAGACCATCCCAAGCTGGATTGGCCAATGAGTAGGTTCAGTGGCCTGGGAACCAGATATATGCGTATGTCTAGAGATGAGGAATTGGATACCAGAGGGGCCAGGGGTCCAGGCCAGCTGCTGGAGATCTCATGGCATCGAAGGTTGACCTAGAGACCCCCATCTGCACATGTGCTAGTCTCTGTGGGGGGAGGCAGGTGGGAAGACCAGGCATCCAGGGTGCCTACAGGGTGGATGTTGCTGGAGAGATCCATGCTGTATGTATGTATACTTCCCACTCCTGACTTTCTTCCTGATCATCCACAGAGGAGAGCAGGATGAGGCCATTAGTGCTATATGTCGTTGTGTGAATGCTGAGGGTTTCTGCTTCCTGATCTGTGTGGCCAGCTCTGCGTCTGTGTATGTATGTGTTGCATGTATGTGTGTATTCATGCTTAGCTTAGGCCTGAGGATATGGAGCTGCCTCCCTTCTGTCATGCTACTGGATTTGACAGCCCCTAACGTCTGTCACAACGAGTATTCCCAAAAGGGCATATTCAAAACTTCCCATGTGGGGAAGGGACCGATCCTTTTGCAAATGAGTTAAGAGTTATTTGTCAACCCTATGGTTGATAATGGCTGTGAGGGAAACTCCTGGTGCAGTGGGTAACTGGATTGAGAACAATACAGCCTTTGTGAAGACTGAGATGGACATCAGCTTCTGTAGGTGGAACTGGTTAATTTGAATAAAATGAAAAGTTAAGAGCACATATTCGGGTTCTTTTGAAAGCAAGGAGCCCACCATGAATTGAAGCCTAAATTTTAATTGCCATGAAGGTGGTAGAGATGCAAGAAACAAAGCCAAAAAACAGAGATGCAGATAGCAGCCAAGTTCTCAGCAAACCACTCCTTGGAATTTGAGAAATCCAGTTACAAAGAGAAATATGCAATTGCAAAAGTATATTGTTCAGAAAGAGTTTTAAACTTCATGGAGTCAGGCAGCAGGGCTGTGACTGGTACAGGAAAAACTATGGGCCGTCAAGAGGAACGGAATGTAAAAATGTACAAAATCAAACCTCATTTTCCTATGGAGGATTTGATTCTTTTGCCTCTCCCTCTCCCTCCAGGGTTTATTTACAGTAAATACTGCCTCAGTACAAGAACTGGGCTGGATATGACGGTTACTAGAGCACGGTCAGAGATGTGGCTCAGACACCGTGCCCAGGCATTGGCAGGAGTTTGCTCATCCCATGGGCCATGGACTTCCCTGGCAGGGTCCAGGGAAGAGAGAAAGGAGAGACTGGGCTGCTCTCCTGAAGCACCTTCCGCCGCTCTCCTTCCAGTAGCGGTAGGGAGTTTGGATCAAAGCTATAGTCGTTATAAACTTGTGCAGGAACCAGAAGGGTCCCTCACTGGGCCAACCCAAAACGTTGTTTATCTGGTTGCACTCACAGAGTCAGTGTCAGATGCTTTCTTGACGGTGTCCTGCAGGATCCAGGCAATATGGCTTGTTGGAGGGAGGAAGGTCTAGTGTAAGGGAATAGCAAGGACAAGCACCTGAGCTGAGGAGCTCAGAGACAGAGCTGGAGACAAAAAAAGGGGGAAAAAAAAAGAGTGGAGGAGAAGTTTCAGGTCTGGAGGTGTTAGGCGTTGAGTATCAGTGATGAAATATATGCTTTATTCATATATTTTTATATATTAGTTTATCTGCGATGTTTCTATGTAGAGGAGGATTTCCCCCAGTGAGATCACTGCTGTCCATTTGGAAAGAGACTGGAAAACTCTAAGAAAATGCATCTGTGCAACTACATGCAGTCAGGTTAAATGGCACTGACTCCTTGCTCACATTTGGTAATATGGGAAACAAGATATTCCCCTTTCATGAGAGTCAACTGATGGAAATCGTGGGACATTTATCAAGGCGCAGTGAAATCACAGAACAGAGCCAGGCTAAGGCACGGCAGGCTGCAGGTGACATCGCTGGCCACAGCTCTGTGATGTCACCGCTGCTATAGGAACCGTCAGGCAACGCAGGGGAGCAGCAGCGGCAGTCGGGGAGCATGGACAGATGAGAGAGGAAGCAACATCAGCGCTGGCAGCAGCTCAACCAGCAGAAGGGAACTGGTTCTTCATGGTCCTGGGAAAGACTCTGCTTCCCGCGTGAGGAGCCCAAGGCAGCTGGGTGGTGCCAGCGCGGCAGGCGTGTGCGCAGGGGACATCCGCCAGCCACCCAGCTGGGCACAGGGACGAGGAACGTGAAGTGATGTTCTGCTAATGTCACCAGCTTGAGCAAAGAAGCCAAAGTCACCAGCAACAAGAGCTGCCAGCCAGTGCGGGAACATCTCTGAACCTTGAAACAAACTTCACCTGCAGAATCTGCGGAGCAAAGAGGTAGTTGTCATAAGGGAGGCAAGATAAGATACGTACCTAGAACCATACTACAGGCGGCGAGGTAGTTCAAGGGCTGAAGGAGTGGTCTGTCCTTTCAGTCAGGGCTCAGCTAGTCAACGCCACGCTGTGCGCCAGTTCAAGGAGGGCTTCCCAAGTAGGTGCTTGTTTCCAGCCTATTTGGGCCTGCTCGGGTGCTCACTAACATAACAGTGACCAGTCCCAAGCCATGCCAGAGGGACTTCACTAACGTGCTCTGGTGACCAAGCAGCAAAACAGCAATACAAAGTCTCATACTGCATAAATAAGTCCGTCCTTCAACTGTGCAAGTAGCAGGCAAAACCAAGAGAAAAATTTGCCAGTAGAGCCCGCAAGTGCAGACACCAGTTTCTGTGAGCAAAATCACATTGCCAAAGGTGAGTGAAGCTGCTGCAGCCCGCACTCAACCCAAATACTAAGGAACCACTCCTAAAGTCATAGCTAGAGAAGCCTAATAAGAGCAAAGACAACCCAGATTCCAAGGAAACTTCACTCTTCTCAAGTAAGATGGCTAGTCAAAGCAGTAGCAAGCAAGAAGAAAAACAAATAAGTCAACAAGGAAAAAAGTCAGATGATAGTTCTGGAAGCAAGGCTCTAACTGTTTCTGCAATGGTGTCTGTTGCTTCAGACATGATGTTCTCTTTACTGGAAACCATGCAAGTACAAAAGAAGGGAGGTAAAAAAATGCCAGCTTGTGTATTTCTGCAGAAAATTGTCCTGGAACACACCAAGGAAGTCATATCTGACCTGATAGACTCGACCATGAAAAATCTGCACAGTGTCACTGGGGTGCTCATGAAAGACACTGACTTTATATCAACGCTGAATAAGAATCTGTTCAATGTAGGAAGCCTGAAAGCTGCTGAGATTTTGGATGCAATGGTGAGACGCCTACTTAGGGATTTATCAGATGATAGAGGACCTGCCCCTTCTCAAAGCCTACAATTTACAGCACTTAAAGCTAGGTCCCAGTCAGATGTAAAATCTCAAGGCATGAGAATTGCAGCAATGAAAGGTGAAATGCATAATCTAGGTAAAGATAGGGACAGAGGAGCCAGTATGTCTCACTCATCAGAGAAATATTCAGACAAACACTCCTCAATGGATAAATATGCAAAAGACCTTATCACCACTGCATTAAAGCTTATAAAACAGTACTTACTGCATCAGACAAATGGTAACTCTTCTGAGTATGGCAGCTCTTCCTTTGGGTATGTCCATCGAGATTCTCACTTAGAAAATGCTGGGACATGCCACAGCTCAAAATCCCTTTCAGCATATTCAAGAAGTGATCTCCACGATCAATCTGGTTTTCAAAAGGGAGACCTAGCAAGTAGCTTCTTAAGCCTCATACAGAAGCTCATATGTGAGGCAGGCTCCGGTATGGATGAGAGCCCCAGTGAAACACAGAGGAGCTCTAACAAGTACGGTAATGCAAGTGAGTCCCAGAAACAAGCCTCAGTCGGACAGCCATGTTCATCCATGGATCAGCTTGATGGTTTAAGTCAAGTAAATGAGCAATTCATTGGCCAACTTGTGGATTCTGTGATGAAACTGTGTCAACTTATGGCCCAAGAAAGTGCTGCAGACTTAGCAACAGGCAACTATTCGGATGATCCCAACGCTGCTTCTTGAAAAGCCTCCACAGCTCTCTTAAAGCCTTTGTAACATAATCAATAAAGAAAGAGAGGAGAAAGAAAGAGCTATGACCATTTTATTTACTGTTCTTTTTGTTTGTTTGTTTGTTTCAACAGAGTTTGAAAACTAACCAGGCACCTTCGTGTTATAGCAGTAGAACCCACATGTGTATGTGAAATCAAGGGATGTAGAAATGTAGAGCAGGGAGATAAATCAGAAAAGGGGGAAGCTTGCATGTGGCAAAAGGAGGTCCTGTATTACAAAACCTGCCAAAGGAGCTTGGAGGTGATGGGCTTGGTGCAATACTGGGTAGTGTCTCTAGATGCTGCACCTCTGCTTCCCTGGCTCTTGCTGCTCTTCCCCGCAGGAGCGGCCTGCGCTTAATACCATTTACTACTTTTGTGATAGCAAGACTTGAGAAGGGCGTTGCTCCCTGCATGCTGGTGTTCCTCAGCAAAGTGACATGTGGGTGCAGGGATTTGCACGGATATATGCAGAGGTAGAACTGTGTGGGTGCATGTACATGCCCACATATGCAGACAGCAACGGAGAGAGAGAGGCAACTTGGGCAAGTTACTGACTGTAGCAGAGCTGAGCAAATGTTTTCACTGTGGTCAGGTTCCCAGAAACCACCAGATGGTATAAATATTCTCTATTTAGTTCTTTCAAGAGACCTGTGGGCCATTTTTCTTTTAGGAGTCCTTTTACTTGACACTCTTTTTGGTTCTGCCGTGATAGACTTGCATCTTAATAAATTACACATACTGAGTGCAGTACTTATTCCAGATAAATTTAATGATGTAAAGCATATATTATACACAGTTAATTTTACATATATAAAATATATATGTGTTTGATTTGTGCAAACTTAGAACTTAACCTTCTTGAAAACAAAATGAATGATATTGCCTGTAGTTCCTAATTTGTTAAAGATACTGCTGTGGAATAGACACCCAAAGTCTTCCCCGGCCAGTGTGCAGAGTGGCAACATGAAACTTTTACTCCTTTTTTTGGTAAAAGAATGTTACAGTGCAAAGCACATGGGAGTCCAGGAGAGCTTCCTGTTGGCTGAAAGCATCCAGCAGGATGTAGTATTCCTGGGGAAGGCTGACGCTCTCGACCTCACCCACAGCCAGCTGATGTGGCACTGATCCGTAGTTCTGACACACTCTGTGCCAGAGCCCAGCTGCAGTTTAGGATAACTCTCTAGTTAAAGTAAAACTACACCAGCTTACACTATCAGGGACACTGGTCTAGGGCTGTAGTGCCAGATTTGCATCTTTTAAAAAAAAATCTAGTCTGATTAGTGATAAATCCAACCAGGCCTTTCCTCATGGGCATCACTGAACTTTAAGTAGAATCATAGAATAATTATGGTTGGAAAAGACCTATGAGATCATTGAGTCCAGCTGAAAGCCCTTCAACATCATGCCTGCTCAACCATGTCCCTAAGTGCCTCATCGACACGTTTCTTGAACACTGCTGGGAATGGTCACTACACCACTTCCTTGGACAGCCTATTCCAATGCTTGATTACTCTTTGCACGTAGAAATTTTTCTTAATGTCTAACCTGAACCTTCCCTGGCACAACTTGATGACATTTCCTCTTGTCCTGTTGGTAGTTATTCTGGAGAAAAGATGCACCCCCACCTCACCACAACCTCCTTGCAGGTAGTTGTAGAGAGTGGTAAGGGCTCCCCTGAGCCTCCTCCAGACTCAATAACCCCAGGTCCCCCAGCGGCTCCTGATAAGGTCTGTGCTCCAGCGCCTCCACCAGCTTTGTTGCCCTTCCTTGGACACGTTCTAGTGTGTAGATTCGGACTATAATGGGCAGCTTCTTCCTCCTCTGTTGACAAAAATAAATCTTCATATCTTGCACGAAGGTGGGAGGAGCAGGCATGAATTTCGCAGTTCTTGTACAGTTGCTCTCAGTCTTTTTAAGACCATTTCTTTTATGCTGGAGATAAAATGAATTGTACGTGCATGAGGCACTTATTTAGCATTGACTTTGCAGGTTCAACTGTCAGGACAGGTTGCTGATTTTTGTGACTTATTTTACAGCCAGGATAGCTTTTTCATCCTCATTACATAAATACTTGTGTGCATCTCTTTGCCCAGAAAGAAATGTTTATGCATCCATCTAGTGTACTTATACACATAACAGACGCCAGATCTGGCTTCCTTCACCAGTATATTCTTTCTGTGATATCGTTAGCCTCTTATAGTTAGGTCCTGTTGGCAGCCAGGAGGTAGAGAGCACAAAGATGTGGTATCCAGTAGCATCAAGAATTTGAAAGAAAGCCACTTTATTTTTCTTTCTTTCCACTTGTCACCTGTAAAAGGAATTGAAGGCTGTTTGAGAACTAAATTCCCTGCTCTGCATGTTTACAAAGTGGCAGTGAACAGATAACACGTTAATGCTGTAACAGATGATACTACAGCTTGGCTTGCTGACAGTTTTCTCTAAACGAATTCTCACAGGAACGAGTAACGCTTATAGACCTCCTAAGGAGATGTAGCAGCAACAGACATCACTCCTTGCCTGCAGTTAATGCTGCTTCTTGACATTGCAAGGGTTCCGAGTCTCACTGAAATCCCTGTGTCTTCTGATCCATGCTGGCAGATGGGTCCTAGACATGCAATGCCTATTACAGCCATGCTTCAGTGGGGTTTACGATCTTGAGGTGCTTTCCTGGCTCTGAGGAATGGGTCTTCTGGGATAAAATTGTTAATGTTGACCTCCATATAAAGAGAATTCCAGTGCTAATAGGGTTTGTCTCAAGTCAGTAGATACACAGACCTTGAGGAGCTTCACTGCTCTCAGTAAATGATAGACTGATCTACAGGCCAGTCAGCCTCACCTTGATTCTTGGAAAGATGATGGAGCAGCTCATTCTGCATACCATTTCCAAGCACGTTAAGGACAAGAAGGTGATCGAGTGCAGTCAGCATGGATTCACAAAGGATATCCCATCAATTCCAACCCAATAGACTTCCCTGAGGGAATGACTGGCTCAATGGATGAAGAGAAAGCTGTGGGTGTTGTCTCCTTTGACTTCAGTAAGACTTTTAACACTGTCTCCCATAATAATATCCTCATAGACAAGCTTGGGAAATGTGGATTAGATAGTGAGGTGAACGGGAAACTGGCTGAATGACAGAGCTCAGTAGCACAGTCTAGTTGGAGCCTGTAGCTAGCAGTGCCCTCCGGGAGTCAATACTGGGTTCAGTCTTCTTCAGCTTCTTCATCAATTGCATGGATGAAGGGACAGAGTGCACCCTCAGCAAATTTCCTGATGATACAAAACCGGGAGGAGTGACTGATACACCAGAGCACTGAGCATCCATTCAGAGGGACTTGGACAGACTGGAGATATGAGTAGAGGAGAACTTCCTGAAGTTCAATACAGGGAAGTGCAGAGTCCTGCACCTGGGGAGGAATAACCCAGTACAGGCTAAGGGCAGACCTGGAGAGCAACTCTGCAGAGAATGACCTGGGGATCATGGTGGCCAACAGGCTGACCATGACCCAGCAGTGTGCCCCTGTGACCAAGAAGGCCAGTGGTATCCTGGGGTGCATTTGGCCAGAAGGTTGAGGGAGGTGCTCAGCCATGGTGAAGCTGCAACTGGAAAGTCCAGTTCTTGTACTGCTCCTCAGTACAAGAAAGACATGAAGTTACTAGAACAAGTCCAGCAAAGGACTACTAAGGTGATTAAGGGACTGGAGCATCTCTTATATGAGAAAAGGCTGAGAGAGATGGGGTCTTTAAGTCTGGAGAAGAGAGGACTGAGAGGGGATTTTACCAATGTTTATAAACATCTGAAGGAGCAGTGTAAAGAGCTTGAGGCCAGACTCATTTCAGTAGTGCCCAGCAACAGGGCAAGAGACAATAGGGACAACCTGAAGCACAAGCAGTTCCATCTGAACAAAAGAGAAAATTTCTTTATTGTGAGAGTGACAAAGCACTGGACCAGGTCGCCCAGGGTAGTTGGGGAATCTCCTTCTTTAGAGATGTTCAGAAGGGATCTGGGACTTCTAGAGAGGGTCCAGCGTAGAGCAATGAAGATGATTAAGGAAATGGAGTATCTATCTTAGGAGGAAAGACTAAGCAAGCTGGGCCTATTCAGCCTGGAGAAGAGAAGATTGAGAGGGGATCTGATCAATATGTATAAATACCTGAAGGGAGTATGGAGCAAACTCTTCTCAGTAGCAGCCAGTGACAGGACAGGGCGTGATGGGTACAAATTAAAACACAGGAAGTTCGATCTCGATGTGAGGCAGAACTTCTTTCCTGTGAGGGTGACAGAGCCCTGGCACAGGCTGCCCAGAGAGGCTGTGGAGTCTCCTTCTCTGGAGATCTTCCAACCCCGCCTGGATGCCACCCTGTGCCACGTGCTCTGGGTGTCCCTGCTGGAGCAGGGGGTTGGACTAGATGATCTGTAGAGGTGCCTTCCAACTTCAACCATTCTGTGATCTGTGAGCTGTGAGCTGGGTATCATGCTCTAAGTGACCCTGCTTGAGGTGGGGTGTTGGACTGGAGGATCTGCAGAGGTCCTTTCCAATGTCAGCCCTTCTGTGTTCCTGTCTCTATACAGTCTGACTGACTTAATTGATTCTGGGGTCCTCTCATGTCCTGATCTCACTTTCCGTGGAGCAGCTGTGACTAAGCAGCATCTCTAAACGCATGTGTGATGGTGTGCGTTGTGCATGGCACCTTCTGTAGCGTGTGCTGGTGTGATCCTGAGGTGGGCAGCAGGCGGGTGGCGAGAGTGTGATGCGCGTCGGGGCTGGTGTTGAGCACATGGTCACCCAGGACAGCTGCACCATCATTGTGCTCCCTTGTCTTGGGNTCTGACTGAAGTTTGGAGATAATGCCAAACTTAGTGTGATTCTGGGGTCCTCTGATGTCCTGATCTCACTTTCCGTGGAGCAGCTGTGACTAAGCAGCATCTCTAAACGCATGTGTGATGGTGTGCGTTGTGCATGGCACCTTCTGTAGCGTGTGCTGGTGTGATCCTGAGGTGGGCAGCAGGCGGGTGGCGAGAGTGTGATGCGCGTCGGGGCTGGTGTTGAGCACATGGTCACCCAGGACAGCTGCACCATCATTGTGCTCCCTTGTCTTGGGGAGTAAGCTGCTTCTGCAGAGTTCATCTGGACACAGGCAGAACAAGTCCTTTTGGCCACGAGTGGTAGGAAAGGCAAAGCAGACCCTCGATCTACCCCAGCATCCAGGGACCATTAGTTTCTCTTATCATTAAATCAAGAAAGCCTTTCCTGAATGTTTAGTTTTCCTTTTCCTGCTAGTCTTTGGGCACAGAGTGGCAGATGTGTGTTGCTCTCAAAAGAGCATCAGAAGTCAAATTATGTTTGTATGTGCAATTTGAAGATAAACCAGTTGTTTTACTGGGATTTTTTTGATAGAATTACAACTAACATGATCATTTCAAAATATTTGGAATTACAAGTTAGTACCCCTAAATATCACTTATCTATTTTAGTTCTGTATCCTGGGAGAGAGGGAGAATTAGAAGTTAATTATTTGAAAAAAGAAAGCATACATCCTGGGGAAATTAAGTTAAATAAATACATTCAGGGTAAGCTTCCTGATCACACTGGGAAAAGAGAACCTTGCTTCAGCTAAAAGTGCATATTGTAAACATCATTAAAACTGAGTTTCAATATCCCTGTGAGCCTTGGAAAAGGGGGAGATATAATGGCAAATAGCAAAATGCTTAATCTAAATCTTTGGAGACTTCATGATGAGACATTACCTTTAAAACACTGTATAACTGCCAGATGTAGTATGTGTATGTTTGTTTAGTTCTTCTGATTGGTAGCCTAAATGCAGTTCCTACAGTCTACCTGATTATTGCTTGTGGAAATCCCATCTGTTTTTCTCTGTTTCATATTAACAACTTCTTAGGATGAAATTTAAAAAAATCTTATACTATGGTCATCATTGAAAAAGAATTCAATTGTTTTATGCATGGTGGAAACATTTTCCTTCTATCTTTTTTTAAGAAGGTGACCATAAGCCTTTCTGACTGCTTTCATGATCGATAATAAGACTGAAACACAATACAACTTACAATGTTCATTTCCTGAATTAGCGCTCAGAATGTGTGGGACAGTTTTTAGTTACAGAAGTTGATGTTTTTACCATCAGTTTTCAGACTTAAAAGTAAGAAGATAGACATAATATGTCAGCAAATATCACAGAATATAGAGACAGCTTTTGGTGAGAAGTTATTTATAAAGGATTGGATTTTGTTCAATATTAGAAACTCAAGTCTCCTCCTCATGGAATGAGTAACTAAGTCTCCTCTCTTTCTCCTATAGCAATCTCTTCTACTACCTTTGAGGTCCTCCCAAAGGAGTGGGAAGCATTTCAGTCTTGAACTGGTGAAGATAGTCCTGTGATATCTCTTATTTACTGCAAATTTTAGATATTCTAGCTTTTTCAAGTTTTCATCTTGAAAGGTTAAATTCAAAATATGTAGTAATCAAACACTAACTCTAGCACTGGTGATTTTTCTAAAAATTGGTTTTGTAAAATATTCCTGTTTGGTGTACAAGTGAGTGTCAGCAACATTTTAAACTTAGTAAGAATGTGACACAGTCTTTTAAGCTTAAGATCATTTCATTAACTTGTACACTAAGGAAAATGAATTTTCGATGACAAGAGCCTGGACTTTTTTTTTGCCTCTGTCCCTTATAATTTCACCTATCTTTAAAAAATTGGTATACATCTCAACACTTACTATTAATTTGGAATACAGTATTAATACACATAAGTAGTCTTTAGGAAAAAGAGTCAAAATTAGGTATTTTAGCTATAAAAAATAAATTGTGCAAAATATGTCGTATGTGTGTATTACCAAAGTTTAACTCAGCGGATTTATGACACTTTGAATTCTGTTTTAAAAAAAAGTCTCCTTTTTTATTATTCAATTTATCCTTCACAGTGCAACTTCAGGTACCGTTATACATGGAGAGAAGAACAGAATATAACAATAGTCAGCAAATAAACAGTATACTTAAAATCTCTCTGTACTTAGATACAAATGAAAAAGGGAAACGAACTCCCTGCCCATGCTGAAGAAGAAATACACTCAGAGTTGAATGAAGAGCTCATGGACACACCTAGGTTAAGCTGGGAAAGGAGATGGGAAGGACGAGAAGAGCAATTTGTCCTGGGATTGAGTTACTTCGAGACCATTCAGAAAATGGCCAGTTTTATCGAAGAATCACACAAAGAGCAGCCCCAAAGCATGGCAGCGCTGACACCAAGTTATGCTCTGTACAATATTCTGACTTGTCCGGCTAGACCAGCTTTGGCTGCACCAGGAGCCAGAGGAGAGGACATTTCCCAGGACCAGTATTCAGCCATGAGAATACCAGGGCCCTGAGGCTCAGCTGGGCTCAAGAGCAACCATGCCTCACTGTGCATCAGGGAGAAGGAAGCAGGGGGCAGCGAGGCCACCAGGCTGGAGTGTCCCTGAGAGGATAGTCCAGAGAGGAGGGGAGAGCCTTTATTTATTTGTTTGTTTATGTGTTTGTTTGTTTATTGTATTGCCCCCTGACTCATGGTTGCCTAGGTGGAAGTCAAAGACATTCCTCCTTCAGCCGGTAGAGCCGTTTGGAAGGCCGGCACACCCGCAGGGCGCTGAGCAGAGCCGGGGCTTTGTGATGCCGTTGGTGACCACAGGTGACATCGCTGGCCACAGCTCTGTGATGTCACCGCTGCTATAGGAACCGTCAGGCAACGCAGGGGAGCAGCAGCGGCAGTCGGGGAGCATGGACAGATGAGAGAGGAAGCAACATCAGCGCTGGCAGCAGCTCAACCAGCAGAAGGGAACTGGTTCTTCATGGTCCTGGGAAAGACTCTGCTTCCCGCGTGAGGAGCCCAAGGCAGCTGGGTGGTGCCAGCGCGGCAGGCGTGTGCGCAGGGGACATCCGCCAGCCACCCAGCTGGGCACAGGGACGAGGAACGTGAAGTGATGTTCTGCTAATGTCACCAGCTTGAGCAAAGAAGCCAAAGTCACCAGCAACAAGAGCTGCCAGCCAGTGCGGGAACATCTCTGAACCTTGAAACAAACTTCACCTGCAGAATCTGCGGAGCAAAGAGGTAGTTGTCATAAGGGAGGCAAGATAAGATACGTACCTAGAACCATACTACAGGCGGCGAGGTAGTTCAAGGGCTGAAGGAGTGGTCTGTCCTTTCAGTCAGGGCTCAGCTAGTCAACGCCACGCTGTGCGCCAGTTCAAGGAGGGCTTCCCAAGTAGGTGCTTGTTTCCAGCCTATTTGGGCCTGCTCGGGTGCTCACTAACATAACAGTGACCAGTCCCAAGCCATGCCAGAGGGACTTCACTAACGTGCTCTGGTGACCAAGCAGCAAAACAGCAATACAAAGTCTCATACTGCGTAAATAACGTTTGTGTGTGCAAAATCACATTACTGAAGGTGCGTGAAGCTCCTGAAGCAAGGTCATAACTAGAGAAGGCTAATAAGAACAACTTAAATTCCAAGGAAACTTCACTCTTCTGAGGCAAGATGGCCAGTGGTGGCAAACGAGAAAAACAAATGAATCAAGGAAAAAAATCAGATGATGCTTCTGGAAGCAAAGCCCTAATGGTGTCTGCCAACTGTGTCGGTTCAGACATGGTGTTCTCCTTGCTGGAAACCATGCAAGTACAAAAGAAAGAAGGTAAAAAAGTGCCAGCTTGTGTATTTCTGAAGAAAGTTCTCCTGGAACACACCAAGGAAGTCATATCTGACCTGATAGACTCGACCATGAAAAATCTGCACAGTGTCACTGGGGTGCTCATGACAGACTCTGACTTTGTTTCCACACTGAAGAAGAATCTGTTCAATGTAGGAAGACAGAAGGCTACTGAAGTTTTGGAAGCAATGGTGAAACGCCTACTTAGGGATTTATCAGAAGAGAAACAAGCCAGAGGGCAAAGCCTACAATTTACAGCAGTTAAAGCAAGGTCCCAGTCAGACTTCAAATCTCAAGGCATGCGAATTGCAGCAATGAAGGGTGAAATGCATAATCTAGGTAAAGATAGGGACAGAGGAGCCAGTACATCTTACGCATCATCAAACAAGTATTCAGAAAAAAATCGCTCAATGGATAAATATGCAAAGGACCTCATCATGACTGCATTGTCGTTGATAAAACAGCATTTACTGCAGCAGACAAATGGTAACAAAAACACTTCTGAGTATGGCAGTGCTGCCTTTGGGTTTGTCCATCGAGATTCTAACTTAGAGAATGCTGGGAAGCGCCAAAGCTCAAAATCCCTCGCAGCATATTCAGGAGCAAAACATGATTTACAAGAACAACTGAATTATATAAAGGTAGATCTAAAAAATAAACTCTTGAGCTTCATACAGGACCTCTTAAGTGAGGGAAGCTCCAGTATGGATGAGAGCTCCAGTGAAACACAGAGGAGCTCTAACAAGTACGGAAATTCAAGTGAGTCCCAAAAACAAGTTTCAATCGGACAGCCACGTTCATCCATGGATCACTTTGACAATTTTGCTCAAGTAAATGAGCAACTTGTTGGCCAACTTGTGGATTCTGTGATGAAGCTGTGTCAACTCATAGCCCAAGGAAACGCAGACTTAGCAGGCAGCTTTTCGGATGATCCCAACGCTGCTGCTTGAAAAGCCTCCACAGCTCCCAGTAGGTTCTTCCTCTTGAAAAGCCTCCAACACTCCCAGAAGGCACTTCCCCCTGAAGACCTTCAGCAGCTCCCGTAAGACACTGCAAGATCATCAATAAAAAAAAAAAAAAAAAAAGTGTCTCTTTTTATGTGTATTTTTTTTTTTCTTAGCAGAGCTTGGGACCAGATACCTTCTTGTCATAGCATTAGATATCACATATGTAAGTGAAATCAAGGGATGTAGGGCTGGGAGATAAATCCAAAAGGGGGGAGCTTGCATATGGCAAAAAGAGGTCTCTTGTTACAAAATCTACCCAGTCCAAGGTAGCATGAAGGTGATTGATAGTCTTGATGCAATACTGGGTACTGTCGCTAGATGCTGATTTGAGGTTTAATGTTTATTTATGCCTGTCATCGGAGGCAGGAGGAGACAGGCTGAAGGCTACTCCATTCTCTGGAGTAGCTGGACAGGTTCAATATATCTCCACTTTTTTTTCTTTGCAAAATCTCCCAAGAAGCCAAGAAAGTGCCTCTGCTTCCCTGGCTGCTTCCTTGATGCTCCCTTCCTTTAACACCATTTACTAATTGTTGTAGTGAAATTGAGAAGGGCCTTGCTCCCATCATGATGGTGTTCCCCAGCAAAGCGACACGCGCGTGCGGGGCTTGCACGGATATGTGCAGAGGTAGAAGTGTGTGGGAACATGCACGTGCCCGCACATGCAGACCGACAAACAGGGTCAGCTTCCCAGAAACCACCAGATGGTATAAATACTCTATTTAGTTCTTTCAAGAGGCCTGTAGGCCAGATTTTTGTTAGGAGTCCTTTTACTTGACATGGATACCCTTTTTTTGATCTGCCACGATGGGCTTGTTCCTAATAAATTACATATGCAGAGTGCAGTAGTTATTCAGGATTCCAGGCACACTTTGGGACAGCTATGTAGTTACATGTTTCCACACACTGAAACAAGCACTTTCTCCCTTTCATTTACAGTGCTGTTTACCTCACATTACCCCAAAAAAAGGTTCTTTAAAGATTGAAAGGATGAATTTTACAATAACTTAGCCTTGCTGTTAGTTAATGCCAATTTAAATCATTGAAATATACTGCTTTTTATTTTCTTTTATTTTATTTTACACTGATTTTAGGCCTCGTCTTTGCAGTATTTTGCATGGATGTCTTGGACAACACCCCAGGTGAGCAAGAAGGGTTGAAATTGTCCTTTCTCAGTACATCACCCAGACCTCATTTATAGATTAGTGGTTTAGAAACTTCGCTGCAAAATGAAAGCTGAGCTCGAATGCTGTCAGCAGAGAAAAGACAGAGCCCTGTCTGTCTGCCTGTTATATGAAAGGTGGTAGTAGCTCTAAGGATACTGTCAAGCAGTTTGTTTCCAAAGACTATGTTTATCCCTCCATAGGAAAATTCAGTCCTCAGACCTTGAGGATTTTGCAATACAGTGATACGTATGAAAGCCTAACATTTTAAGACATGGGAAACTTATGTTTGCATTCCAAAAAACAGATATTTGGGAACAAGTAGGCCACAGAGCTGTAAATGGCAAGAGATACACTTAGTTTATAAAAAGATGCAAGAATATATTTTGCTGAATTTAGTGGAGCTCATTTTGAAAGCCAAACTTCAGCTTTCATGTGGGTGGCACCTTAAATTGATTTCTCAGCTTCCTCAAAGACTCTTTGATCATCAGAATGATAATTTTTAGTTACAGCTTCCATTTGGCAACCTGTACTGTGGATTAAGGCAAAAACATGCAAATAGAGGCACAAATCACAAAAAGAGAAGTTAGCTTCTGGCATGCTTGGCTGACATCTCTTCAGAAATTTCTCAGAAAATGCTCGTAGCATAGATCTTTGCCAGGACTGAAGTACATGATATCACATCTCTCTGGTCCTATGCGCCCTTTTAACCTCAGTGCAATGATTGCCTACAGCTTGGAAGAGAGAGTCAGAAGAACTTGCTTTCTAAAGTTTGGTAAGGTGAACTCTCAGTAATTTCCAAAAGAGCATTTCGAATTATGTTTTTTTTTTCTGATGAGCAAAATAATAGACAGGAATAAATGGACTAATTCACTATGTTATTGCAGTGCAGCTTTGCTTAAATGAATGAATCATTAGTTTTATATTTTAAAACAGAATAAAGTATGGCTAGCCAGATATTCATCTGATAGGCGTTGCTAAAGCCCTTAGTGCATTGTCAGTTTATGGAGTGCATATGCATGTTTGTGTAAATGTAAAATAAATGTAGGAATCAAGTATTTATTTCATACTTCATTCAGACTGACCAGTTTACTCACAACTCAGCATTTCTTTTGCTTGCTTTTCTGAATTCAAGAGAAGAAAAGTTGGCTGAAAGTTGGCTAAAGTTGGCTAAAAGGTCTGTGATATGCAAGTGATTCACTTAGTGTCCCGATGGGGCCTCCTGAGTTTAAGCTAGAAGACTACAAGGTAATGTGACAGTGGACAGTTTCCCAGCACCATGCGATCCTGTATCTGAAGTTCAAAAAAATGCTACATTTACCCTGCATTTGCTACAGAAATAAAGCTAATAAAAGTATCCATGATAATATTGATAGCATTTGGCCTTTTTTTAATATACATATATACTTATATGAACATACATACATACAAATATATACATATATGAGAAACTTGACCGTGAAGGCCAGGAGTATCTATGGTGAGATTTTCTTTATTTGGATGAGATTTTCTAGCAGGGCAGGCTAGAAATCAGTATAATGATTGCAATAAACTTTCTTCATCTGACATGAGCATTAACAATGATGTCTCATATTGTCTCATATTGTCCCATAACCCCAGAAATGGTTATTTCTGATCTGATTGGGTACATACTTTTATATATATATATATAGTTTTCTTTTTTTGAGTGAATATGTCAGTATAGACAAGAGGCCTTTTCAGGAGTATGATTTATAGCAAAGAATGTTGAAAAACATCGAATCCTGTAGGTGGAAGGGAAGGCAGGTTCAGCGAGCTGCTTGCAGAGACTCCACATACCGCATGGAGCATTGATGCTGCTGTTGCTGATATTCTTACCAGTCAGGCTACTTTCGTAGATGGAAATATTCAGAGCCAATAACACCAGGAGGGGACTTCAAACTGATTCTTTGCTTTCAGTAATCAATGTTCTGAAACCAGTTCAATCATAGCTCCCTAGTCTGGTACCTTTTTATCTCCCTGTGCTTGCTCTTGGTAATACTTGTTACAAGCACTGTACAGCTAACTTTTTCTTACTTAGTGAATAAAAAAGATTCAAGGAGGAGAACAGAGCAGGATGTTGGCATTGAGGGAAATGCCATGGTATGTTTGGAGAATATAATATTCATGCTATTCATACGCAGGAAGAATTTTAAGAGAACCCAAACTGTCATAGCCACATGAGCTTTTCAGAGCAAAAAGGTAAGTGTTAGGAGGAAAAACTGGAGGAGAATATACTAGAGAAGACATAAGAATCCTCTAGAACGTTCCTGTGTGTGTAGCTTGAACTTGAACACCAGCTGAAGTCTTAGTCCTTTAAAAACTTTGAGTTTTCCTCAGAGAACCACACCTTAATTTCCCCAAAGGTGGGTCTATTCCCGTTCCTATGATATACAGTGAGATGAAACTCAGTTTTAGTGTGAGTTTTGGGCTACCAGTATTTGAGAGCTTTCTCATAGTGTTGTGGAGATGAGAGGTAAACCCTTCATTCAGAAGTTCTGGTGGTAAATGAGCTTCTGTGGTTAGGGATAAGGCAGGAATCACCATGACAAAAGATTTTGACTGGTGTTGGCTTCTGCCCAGCCCCTGGGATTCATCTCATCTAGTCCTAAACATCTCCATCTGTGCTAGTAGTTGTGCGGTAATGTAGGCTAGTGACACTAGCCTGCTGCTCTCCACATCGTTTTTGAGTCTTGCTTTAGGGTACCATCTGGAGTAAGGCACCAGATGGAGTTGTCTACACTGTAGAAGTTTAATGAAGAGAAGTTCTTGTGGTCAGGCAATAAGACTAAAAACTAAACTAAAGCTAACCTAGACAAACTGGATTAAATGGAGTTTAGTTTTCTCATTTTTTTAGTAATATTGTTCCAAGGTAGATAATCACTTTATACTATCATTCAATATGTTAAATAAATATTTTATTTGTATTTATTAAAGTTATATTTTATTTTGCATTTAGTATGAGAGAAAATTATTTCATGTGGTCAAGTAGAACAAAACTACTCATGCTCAGTATTTCAGCATTGTGCCCATAAGGTCTTCCTTCAGAGTGACATACTCAAAGATTCTGCTTAGTATGTTGGAGGGATATGAGTGTTTTTCAGGGTCCTTACTGCTATGCTTTCTCCATGTTTACAATTTTTAATGTATCATCTGATTCGTTGTGCTATAGTTAAAGTTATTTTGATATAGTTTTCTGAGTTATTCCTTGTAATTGAAATCATGGGCATATAATTATTGCTACAGTCAAGAATGAGTTAGGACTGAATCTGCAGTTTCTTTTTGAAAATCTAGTACATTGTAGAGACTATAAATTAAAGAAATGTGCACAGCTGATTTAAACCACTAATAGGGACCCATCTGTCCCCAGGGCTGGAGATATTTCTTAGTAGCAGCTTGACAGCCTAGATGCAGTCTTCCTCATTCTCATGAGGAAGTTCAGTGAGAAAGTTCCTCCCTTGATAGTCTGCCGTTATCACAAAACATATTGGACAGAAATTTTATTTTAGCTGGGATACATATTAGCAAAAGAGGAAAATCTAGAAATGGAAAGCTGTTTGACAACCTCTGGAATTTCCTTGCACAGCATATGGGATAAATGTAGAGCTGTAAAGGAGGTCATATTCCATAGAAATGGAAAGCTGTTTGACAATCTCTGGAATTTCCTTGCACAGCATATGGGATAAATGTAGAGCTGTAAAGGAGGTCATATTCTAATAATATTAAATTAGTGAAGGGAAATGAATAAGCATATGAGTTACCAGCTACCTGCTTAGATTGAAGAGAAGTTACTAGTAGGAGGGAAAAAAGACAAAAAGGAAAATCAGAGATATTTTCTTTTACTACACTCACTCCAATAAGTGGTCAATTAATCTCAAGAAAGATAAAACCACTAAAGCGGCACACTCACGAGGTCTTGCTCAGCCGTGTGTATTTCATTTTACCTCAGTTCAGATATAGGCTATTTTGTGACTGATAACCCTGTCAGCTTGCTGCTAGGGACAGATACATCACTGCGTACTTATAACAAGATATCTAGTCCAGTCACAGACAAAACAAACAGTATAGATCAGAGCTGACCAA
Source organism: Crypturellus undulatus (assembly GCA_013389825.1). Taxonomy (NCBI): domain Eukaryota; kingdom Metazoa; phylum Chordata; class Aves; order Tinamiformes; family Tinamidae; genus Crypturellus; species Crypturellus undulatus. The sequence continues at coordinate 213,565 of VWPW01022603.1, forward strand.
AACACTGCTGAAAAAAACAACAAAAGCCAAACAAACTCCAAACCTGTCAACATGCTGAACTACATGTTTATATTTGGTTTTCTGGCACATCTTAAAATGTGAAGGTAAACAATTTGCTGTCAATATACAGCTGAACCTCTGAGAAGTAATTTATCCCATGTTTTGCACTCAGGTGAATTGACCAGTTTGAAATCTTGCTGCCTTGTTCATACCTGTAAAGATAAGTTCAGCCTTAAACGTCTTAAACAATGAACGACTGCCTTGGGGGTCCAGAAGCTTATTTATAAACAAAATATTTAGTAGTTATCATATATAAAAATGTTCAGCATCTGCACAGTCTTTAAAGTCATACCTTTAATTTTGTGCATATAATTAAGAGTTTTGCCTGTGAATTAAAAATACCTGCTAGTTTGTAATACATAGGGTCGTGTGGTGTGAGAAATATCACTGGAAGCAGGCATCTGGCCTGACAGATGGTCTGTAAAGGAAAAGTAGAAAAATGTGTATTTAGAAGAATCCCAGTTTGCTCATATTCCATGTGTCCAGTATACACTGCAAATTTATTTGATAACAGTTAATGTTGCCTTCAGAACAAGGGAACAGTGATGCCATCACAGCAAAGGGTATTTAACAGCCGTATATGCTGTAAAAGCTTAGAGAGAGGAAAAGCTTTTATAGCATGAGCATTAACCTAAGTTTTGGTAGACTTTGGGTCAGCTACCCACTCTGCATACAACTCTAAGCAAATCACCTTGGGACTAGTCCAAAATTACAAACTTACCTCCTCAGAGCCCCCAGCTGCTTTAGGTGCCAAGGCAGTGAACTTGCCCAGGCATCTGGGTATCTGCTCCCAGCAGAGCTGTGCCAGTGAAATCACATCCAGTCCCAGAAATGAGGTATTTCTTCTTTTCTTGCCCCAGAGATGCTGATGTTTGCAAGAGTAAAATGGTTGACTCTTGATTTCAAGCACTACAGAAAATTCTTAAATATCTGTTAGGATACGGAGTGAAACTTAGGCCCGAGTAGTACCTTGATCACTGACTGATTTGTACCGTCACGCTAATTCTCTTACACTCTAAGCATACGTGGCATGCACAAAGTACAGCAGATTCAGCTGGAGGGCTGCNAGTGATGCCATCACATTTAACAGCCGTATATGCTGTAAAAGCTTAGAGAGAGGAAAAGCTTTTATAGCATGAGCATTAACCTAAGTTTTGGTAGACTTTGGGTCAGCTACCCACTCTGCATACAACTCTAAGCAAATCACCTTGGGACTAGTCCAAAATTACAAACTTACCTCCTCAGAGCCCCTCAGCTGCTTTAGGTGCCAAGGCAGTGAACTTGCCCAGGCATCTGGGTATCTGCTCCCAGCAGAGCCGTGCCAGCGAAATCACATCCAGTCCCAGAAACGAGGTATTTCTTCTTTTCTTGCCTCAGAGATGTTGATGTTTGCAAGAGTCAAATGGTTGACTCTTGATTTCAAGCACTACAGAAAATTCTTAAATATCTGTTAGGATAGGGAGTGAAACTTAGGCCTGAGTAGTACCTTGATCACTGACTGATTTGTGCCGTCATGCTAATTCTCTTACACTCTAAGCATACGTGGCATGCACAAAGTACAGCAGATTCAGCTGGAGGGCTGCACCTGGACTTGTGGCCTGCTTAAAGGCTCCTGAAGAGGAGACGATGCAGTGCTCAACACTGCAGCATGTACGTCCTTGTGGAACTAGAGCTTGGCCTTTCTGGATCTCGCTTCCAGTTATGGATGTGAGGACGTGGCTCAGACCTTGTTCAAGGCCCTAGTGATGACTGCACTGGACTTCTGAAAAGACCCTTGATGTCCTGGGTAGTTCTCCATGCTCAAGCTAAATTGCTAGTGCATTACATGGGAATTTTACCTTCATAGGATTTTTTGGATGGGCCTTTAATTCTTTGCCTGTCAAATGCCACCTTGAAGGTGCCTGATGTCACCTTGACTCTTCGTTCTTCACTTGCCAGAAATGCCCAAAGAAAGGGAAATGTTAATGGGATCAAAAACCTTCCCTCCCACAGGACAAGATGAAAGAACGGACAAAGGATTGCTTAAGCTACAAGGGAAAAGGAAATACTCTGTCATTTTGACAATTTTTTTTTCTGTAAGACTTTGCCTGGGAACAGAAAAAAGTGCCTCTTTTTAGAAGTGGGACTGTCATAAACAGAATCTAGAGAGGAAAGTGTTTTAAGAAAACTAATTCCTTAACATGAAGGAGTTTGAAGAAAATCAGGAAAATCTATGTCATTTGGAAATGAGAAAGTAAATACTGGCTTTGTATTTGCCATACATGTGGTGTCATTTGTAAAATATAATTTGAAGTAGAAAACAGCAGTTCTTGGTGGAATTAATGGGGATTTTGACATCAGGTATATAACGAATGACCATCCTGACCCTTATCACTTCCTATTCCGTATAGAAGTTGACCGGCCTTCTTCAGTATAAACACGTAGGTAGCACAGGGCAGCAGCCAGCCCTGCAAAGCCACAGGTCCACCCAGACCCTGTGATGTGCACATGGTTCTCACCCAGGGAAAGGACCAAGCTGCATTAATTTAATGCCTGGTCTATCACTGTCATTTTAAAATTTAACTAATTAAATAATTAATCATTATTTCTATTTAGGGACAAGAAGTCCTTTCATCCTTTTCAAAGCAAGAATGCAGAAGAGAATTTTCTGTGTTTGCTGATTTGCTAATTTGAACATAGTAACAATTTGGCCAGATGTAGATACATTTTCATTAAACTAGTTGAGTAAGATTTTAAGTGAACATTACTGTTGTGAATAGTTATGTTAAAGTTTATGGAGATAATGTGTGCTTTTAATATATATATAAGAGAAAATGGAATTCTTAATCTTTTATGTAAATGTTGTTAGCATTTATAACCTGCGTTCATCTACCTTCAAAAGTAATACCCTTTTAGACTGTTTATATGACCATTGACTTTCACTTTCAGCTTTGGTTTGTGGGAACACAACCAACAGCAAAAGCTAAGATCACAGCGACCTTAAAAGAAGGATGAGCTTTTTAATTAGGTTGTTTTTTATTTGCTTAGTTTTAATATGTATGGCAAAATGAATGGAGACTGTTAACCAGGCTGCTGAGAGAGATACTATGTACTTAACTCGGTTACTGAGAAGGAATACCAAATTCAGTCTGTCACGTTATTTTCTAAAAGATTTTGCCTTGTGAAGCTTAGTAGCTATTAAATCAATCAGTCTTTGTTTGGAGGCTCTCATAATATTTCCTAAGTAGATGGTGGGTAGATGAACTCATCGTATATAACAAAACGTCTTAAAAATTTGTAGTTATAATGGAGTTTATATGGAGAAGAAATCATGAGACATTTTTCTTATTTCCAAATTCAAATTAATAGGCATAATCTCCTAAATTCTACTCTGCAATTTGAAAGGCAAAATCAATATGCTTAAAAATATTTGAACATATTTTATCAATTACATAGAAGCTCAGCTTTTTTCTCTTCCCTTTTAAACATCCTGGCAATTGCTCATGCTGTGAGGATCGATAGTGGCTTTCATTAAACAATAATAATGCAAATATATAAACTAGGAAAAATACAATTGTTTATAAAAAGGCAACTTCATAGGGATTATTATGCTTAGTCTCATTTTCTGTGGAAACAAAGTTTATGTGATCCCTCTGTATCTCTGCTTCTTAACTCAATGGCTAATTTTAAGCAAATTAGAATGGTTCAAAGATATANAACTTAGGCCCGAGTAGTACCTTGATCACTGACTGATTTGTACCGTCACGCTAATTCTCTTACACTCTAAGCATACGTGGCATGCACAAAGTACAGCAGATTCAGCTGGAGGGCTGCACCTGGACTTGTGGCCTGCTTAAAGGCTCCTGAAGAGGAGACGATGCAGTGCTCAACACTGCAGCATGTACGTCCTTGTGGAACTAGAGCTTGGCCTTTCTGGATCTCGCTTCCAGTTATGGATGTGAGGACGTGGCTNTGTGCCAGTGAAATCACATCCAGTCCCAGAAATGAGGTATTTCTTCTTTTCTTGCCCCAGAGATGCTGATGTTTGCAAGAGTAAAATGGTTGACTCTTGATTTCAAGCACTACAGAAAATTCTTAAATATCTGTTAGGATACGGAGTGAAACTTAGGCCCGAGTAGTACCTTGATCACTGACTGATTTGTACCGTCACGCTAATTCTCTTACACTCTAAGCATACGTGGCATGCACAAAGTACAGCAGATTCAGCTGGAGGGCTGCACCTGGACTTGTGGCCTGCTTAAAGGCTCCTGAAGAGGAGACGATGCAGTGCTCAACACTGCAGCATGTACGTCCTTGTGGAACTAGAGCTTGGCCTTTCTGGATCTCGCTTCCAGTTATGGATGTGAGGACGTGGCTCAGACCTTGTTCAAGGCCCTAGTGATGACTGCACTGGACTTCTGAAAAGACCCTTGATGTCCTGGGTAGTTCTCCATGCTCAAGCTAAATTGCTAGTGCATTACATGGGAATTTTACCTTCATAGGATTTTTTGGATGGGCCTTTAATTCTTTGCCTGTCAAATGCCACCTTGAAGGTGCCTGATGTCACCTTGACTCTTCATTCTTCACTTGCCAGAAATGCCCAAAGAAAGGGAAATGTTAATGGGATCAAAAACCTTCCCTCCCACAGGACAAGATGGAAGAACGGACAAAGGATTGCTTAAGCTACAAGGGAAAAGGAAATACTCTGTCATTTTGACAATTTTTTTTTCTGTAAGACTTTGCCTGGGAACAGAAAAAAGTGCCTCTTTTTAGAAGTGGGACTGTCATAAACAGAATCTAGAGAGGAAAGTGTTTTAAGAAAACTAATTCCTTAACATGAAGGAGTTTGAAGAAAATCAGGAAAATCTATGTCATTTGGAAATGAGAAAGTAAATACTGGCTTTGTATTTGCCATACATGTGGTGTCATTTGTAAAATATAATTTGAAGTAGAAAACAGCAGTTCTTGGTGGAATTAATGGGGATTTTGACATCAGGTATATAACGAATGACCATCCTGACCCTTATCACTTCCTATTCCGTATAGAAGTTGACCGGCCTTCTTCAGTATAAACACGTAGGTAGCACAGGGCAGCAGCCAGCCCTGCAAAGCCACAGGTCCACCCAGACCCTGTGATGTGAACGTGGTTCTCACCCAGGGAAAGGACCAAGCTGCATTAGTTTAATGCCTGGTCTATCACTGTCATTTTAAAATTTAACTAATTAAATAATTAATCATTATTTCTATTTAGGGACAAGAAGTCCTTTCATCCTTTTCAAAGCAAGAATGCAGAAGAGAATTTTCTGTGTTTGCTAATTTGCAAACTAATTTGCAAAATTTGTGATTTGCTAATTTGAACATAGTAACAATTTGGCCAGATGTAGATACATTTTCATTAAACTAGTTGAGTAAGATTTTAAGTGAACATTACTGTTGTGAATAGTTATGTTAAAGTTTATGGAGATAATGTGTGCTTTTAATATATATATAAGAGAAAATGGAATTCTTAATCTTTTATGTAAATGTTGTTAGCATTTATAACCTGCGTTCATCTACCTTCAAAAGTAATACCCTTTTAGACTGTTTATATGACCATTGACTTTCACTTTCAGCTTTGGTTTGTGGGAACACAACCAACAGCAAAAGCTAAGATCACAGCGACCTTAAAAGAAGGATGAGCCTTTTAATTAGGTTGTTTTTTATTTGCTTAGTTTTAATATGTATGGCAAAATGAATGGAGACTGTTAACCAGGCTGCTGAGAGAGATACTATGTACTTAACTCGGTTACTGAGAAGGAATACCAAATTCAGTCTGTCACGTTATTTTTTAAAAGATTTTGCCTTGTGAAGCTTAGTAGCTATTAAATCAATCAGTCTTTGTTTGGAGGCTCTCATAACATTTCCTAAGTAGATGGTGGGTAGATGAACTCATCGTATATAACAAAACGTCTTAAAAATTTGTAGTTATAATGGAGTTTATATGGAGAAGAAATCATGAGACATTTTTCTTATTTCCAAATTCAAATTAATAGGCATAATCTCCTAAATTCTACTCTGCAATTTGAAAGGCAAAATCAATATGCTTAAAAATATTTGAACATATTTTATCAATTACATAGAAGCTCAGCTTTTTTCTCTTCCCTTTTAAACATCCTGGCAATTGCTCATGCTGTGAGGATCGATAGTGGCTTTCATTAAACAATAATAATGCAAATATATAAACTAGGAAAAATACAATTGTTTATAAAAAGGCAACTTCATAGGGATTATTATGCTTAGTCTCATTTTCTGTGGAAACAAAGTGTATGTGATCCCTCTGTATCTCTGCTTCTTAACTCAATGGCTAATTTTAAGCAAATTAGAATGGTTCAAAGATATAAAATTTCTATAAATTTTATAAAAAAATGGTAGTTGAGGAGAATACCTGAGAGAATACTAGATTCAAGAATGCACCTCTCTAATCCCCTCGCTGATCCTGGTCTTTCTGGGCACTGCAGCGACTCAGCAGCAGCACTGACTGACCTGGGTCTTTGGGACTGTAATGAAGGTGCCTGAAGGTGCAAGCTGAAAGTGCAAAGTTACTATTTCAGTTGATAACAAGGTCACCAGGCTTTTACTTTAGTAAAACTTAGACAAATTCAGTTAAAATTAGGTATCTAACTGCCTTCGAAACCACACACCTTGATTTTTTATTAATTCAAGGGACCATTCTGACTCCCTTTCCTTTATGTTTTATGTTTATGATGCATTTATGGTATTTGGTGTTGTTTAAATACCCAAGGCATTCTTCCTATCACCAGCAGCACCAGGATCCTGGATGCTAATTATATACAGGGATGCATGAGATGAAACTTTGCTATCTTTGGTCAAGTAAAGAACAGAGCTCATTCTAACTGTTTATGGAAAAAGCAAAATATATAATTTTAACTCTGAGTAGTATTTACATTGTGGCAGTGCTGCAATCAGTGTCAGTGTCCCATTATTCTGTTAGCACAGCAGAAGCACACGGTCTCTCTTCCAAAGAGCAATGTGAGAAATTTCAAAATACCAGGACATTTTTATGCATGTTTATGTCTGAATTAACAGTATCCAGATTTAAACACTAGAAGTCTTGAATGTTGCTTTTTCCAGCTTATGGGTTGTTTCATACATTTTCATTTTAGCGTTGTCATGATCCACTTGCCATAACCGCGATAAAAAATGAAATTATTGAAACTTCTTGCAAATAGTAATTTTATTTCCTCAAAACTTGACACATATTGTTCTGTTTTTATTTTTCTTTTTGACAATTGGATGTGATATCTAGAGTTATTATAATCCGTAGGAAGAGGGAAGAGAGGAAATAATCAAAATAAGTGTTTGTGAATAGAGAGCTTAAAAACAGTGACCATAAACCAAACTGTTACTCCACTTTACAAGAAACACATCTGTGTCTCATTCTGTGCAGAAAGATATTCTTATTGCTCTCCCAGATGTCATAAATCATGGTAAAAACCTGATAGGAATGTAGAGCCCGGCACTGAGGAAAAAAGAAAATTTTGTCACACCCAAAGGCGCAGGGAACCCTGACGGAATTGCAGAAAGCTCTGGGCTGCTTGGAGAGATGAGGAAAAGGAGTGGGTGTCAGTGCACCCTGAGGTTATGTCTCTGGGGCACTTTGGGTTGCAATCTGCAGCGCATCCGGCAGTGCCCTGCAGGGCGATGGGCTTGCCCTGCTCACCGGTGGAGCAGCATCTTCCTGTGTGCCAGAATGTCCCAGAGGTGGGAGAGGGATGCAGAAGGGCAGGAGGCAAAGCAGGGGGATCTGCAAGGCTGTTGTGAGTGATTTCTTGCTTGAGAGCTCTGTGGTGTTCCGTGGTGTTGATTCCCTTTGGGCAACCTAGGTGCAGGCAGGGAGGATGTTGGTGCTGCCAGTGCAGACCCCTGAGGAGAGGAGATTCTTTAGGCTGATGGGGAACAGAGAGGGGCTGGTGGTGTCACCACTGACTATATCTTGTCTGCCCCTCTGACTGCATCAACCCTTGCAAATTCAACAGGATCAGGAGCACGCTTGGACAGTGGCTCTCAAACACCTGCACCGAAGCAGGTTGAGGAGACCCCAGCCTGGTTTCAAGCTGAGCCAACCAGCACTCATTCCTATGTCTAGGATTCCCTTTGGCAGTTTGGACACAGTCACCTTGTTTTAGAAATGACACATTCAGTGACGCTAAGTTAGCATCACTGCCAGACCAGGATGACTGGCCAGGGCCAGGGAATGAATCCAGACATGCTTCATTTTCTGTTCTATTTTAGATGAATCTTGTATGTCTGACTTTGTAGCTTTAATTACTACTCTTTACGTCCAAATGCTGCAGTTTGCCCTTCAAGCTTTGGAAGCTCCTGATTCAAATCTTTGAGTTGGCAAAGGCTGTCTGTCCCATAAGCACAAACTTCTACTTCTACTGAACCCCTCACAAGGAAGCTATTTCTTCCTTCACTATGAAGTCTCAATCCATTCTGCGCATGAGCTCTGCACAGAACCACACTGGATTTAGCTACAGGAGGTGCAGTAGATGAGTTGGGGCTAATAACCTCGGATGAAACGCCAATCTGCCAAGCATCAGGGGTTGCCACTCTCAGCTGCAGCTTGCTCTGTGTCTGGTGCCCAGCAGATCTAGGTCTAGTTCTTATTCTTATAGATAGAATGTGCCCCTCCTCCCCCCCGAGAAAATATAATTTTAAATGGGAGGAAACCTGCAGTAAGAAAAAATAATAGATTGACATTTAAAAATGAAATGTCTGTTTATATCCTCTCTTGACAAAACTTTCATTCTGTGTCAGGTCTTTGATTCAAAAAAACTATGACGATATTTAATGTAGAAGTGTTTGAAAATATTTTTGTGTTGATAAAACCCTGCAACTTCAATACTTTTAAATACCTTTAAAAATGCTTATTAAATACTGCTTAGAATGAGAAACTTTCTTGGGGTAGAAGATTTTATTTTATTACTAACAGTAATTACAAACACATAATTTTGCTGTGGTCTGATAGTCATAGGTGAATTAATCTGTAGTGTAATCTTTTTTCCTAACCTCTGTATTATGTTCAATATGGACTGATTTGCTATTATTTTTAGATCCATAGCAGTAGAAAACACTACAATTGTGAAGGCAATCATGTTACTTTTGCTCAAGGTCATAATAATTTTAAATAGATGCTGTATCTCAAACTGCCATAACCACTACCTCTTTTTTATTTTTCAATTAATAATTTTCTTTTTTTGATCTTGAATATTTAAAAATGTGCATGGGGAAGCATTTATAATATGCAAGAAGAAATAATCTATTTTCTGTTCATCTATATATAGACTATTTACGTTATTCAGTGATGATCTCTTTCCTTCTGTGGGTGAAATAACATCTCTCAGTCATGGACTTCAGAGTGTAAATCAAAACAGAGTCAGCCTAAAAGGAGGCTTTTCATCCTCAAATACATAAAATATGCATATTAAATTAAAAAGCTTTGTAATTCATGAATTATTGTAGCCTGGGGTTAGTAATAATTTATGTCTTCTGAAATTACTTTGTTAGTTATTCATGGCAGTATTCAATATAAAAGCATCCATACCATGGTAACCGTTGCACAACACAAAAAACATCAGAAATTACTAAAAAAGGAAAAATAACAGATTTTACCTGATGTACAATTCAGCTTTTTTTTTTGTTTCTGCCAGCTAGGGGTGACGCTTGGGCTTTCAGCTGGTGTCCAGAGTGCAAGGCGAGCGCAGGTTTACTCGGTCGGTGAAACGAGGCTGGGGTCTGGGGCACAGGGGCCGCTGTCGATACGGTTCTGGGGTCGCAGTCGGGGCTCTGCTGTCAAGGCAAGGGCACAGGTCTTGCAGGGGAGCTCCCACGTCACAGCCGAGATCCCTGAGGCTGCAGTGGGCTTTGAAACAGACACTAAAGGAAAAACTAAATTAAATCCTAGTGAAGCTGAAAGGTTTGGAACATGGGAGAATGTGTGTGAAATTTTAAAGAAAACATCCTCTTTGGGGAGAATATTTTAAATTCATTACTTGTGTGTGGAATCTGTGCCTTTTGCATTACTGACATTATTATCCAGCTTGTCTTATGGTAAAAACTGATAGTGAAAAGCAATGCAGGTTTGAGAAAAGAGGTACAAGTCCCTACACTGCAATACCACCAAACAGTAGGTTCTTTGGTGCCTCAGTTAAATGAGAAATGCAGAGTGTGTGGGAAGAGAAAAATACCCTTGGATAATAGTTCTCACCTTAGGTGAATTAAACCATCCTCTGTGAGTCTCCATTTTAATTTTAATGCTTGTGGCCTGCAGTAACTGGGTTTCCAGTGCTTGCACCTCATTCTCATGCCCGGTGTTAGGAAAGAAGCTGCAGGCCAAAGAGTCTAGGTTTTGTTCATTGTTTTAAACTTGCTTGATGCTCTTTAATATCATAAACTGGTACCTTATATTCTCATATGGAATCAATGCATTATTACCTGGGTCTGAAGTACACATGCATGCCTATATAGACATATACACATATATGTATTTTTCTATATATACTGAAAAGCCGAAGCGGTAATGACTGTGAAGGTATTGTGCTATTATGATATGAAAGGAAGGATAATGTTGATATTGTTTAAAGTATTGGTAGTGCTGTATTTCATACGACTTGTCACTTCCCTGTGTGGAGGGGAACGTATTGAATACAGCATTTGCAGACACGTAGAAGTATCCCCCTGTTGGGGGGCAAATGTTATTTTAATGTTGAAACCATTTTTGAGCAAGGGTTTAGACCAGAAGACCTTCCAATCCCAGGTATAACATAACTTTATGATTTTTGAGCCAAATGTCAAGAAACAGGATAATTGAGCAATGGATTCCCCATTCCTCTTTTTAAGAACTTGAATGCTATTTAGGAATTATATGGAGTGTCTAAACTTAAGAAGTATGGGTTGTTATCAATATAGTTACATCAAGCATGTCTATCTGACAACCTTTTCTTTCAGAAAATGACTACATCCACCTTTTTTTTTGACACACTTTAAAACTGGTATTAGAGAGTATTTTCAAACTACTTCAAAATTTCTTAAAATTTCAATGAAGCATTATTTTTAATATTGTAAAATTCCAAATTTTTTTTCCGAATTAATATTATCAAAGGAGAGGAAAAAAAAATCTGTGACAGAATTTTCATCAAAAACTTTGTAAGCAAAACAATCATTTAATAATTAATAAAGACTAAGGGCACTCTATTTTATTTCAGGGTTAATGATATAGATCATTACAGGTGTTATTCACTTATCTGAGTTTATCAGTCTGGTTTGGCTTCCTAGACATAAGTTTGGGTCTAACCTGTGAAAAAACTATCCTGAAGAGAGAACAATTTCAAATCTGAGAGATTTGTGGAAAGAGAGCTGGGAGCACCTCTACTGTTGTACAAATCATGCAGCCACCTTGCAGAATTGAGCTTTTAATTAGGATTTCCATGAAATTTGACTTAATTTTCCATGTCAGGGTATTCTACTGGTTGTGCTCCTTGAACCTCAAATTATATAAATAACCAGGGAAGAAACATAGCTGTCACAAATGCATGAGAAAATGCTCAGAAGAGGACAAGGATCAATTATTCCCATTAGCAAATGAGGGTGAAGAAGAAATGTTCTTAAACTATAGCAAGAATATGTAGGCTAAATATTACATAAAACATTGATAAAAATTAATGGTAACAAGCAATTTAATGAGAAGAGAAGAGATGGGCAAGGTTAGGAATCTTCTTTTTCAATGGTTAATTTAATTAACACTGACAGTGTGGAGGCAGTGAATATATTAATGACCAACCAAAGGTTTCTCCTAATCCAAATTATTTTAGAAATTGCTTCTCTGGTAACATAAGTAAGTGTGCATAAACTTCTCTACATGGAGCTCAAAATAAAGTCTGTGACGAGTAATTCTGTCATTTCTCAAGAAGTTCTCAAGGGCAGGAGAAGTATGAACCACAGATTGTGTTCATTTTTCACAAGGATTTAACCTGGACTAACAGCCTATGTCCCTAAAGAGTGGAAGTCTTCATGCTGCTTCTCAAAACCAAAGCAAATAATGTATTTATTTCCATTTAGCCACTGCATTTGATCTTTCCCATGCCTTGTGCTTTACGCTGCCACTAACAAATTTCATTTAGTGCCATGGGTCCTGCGCTACGTTTCGGGTGACATGGTGGATATCACCCTCCCTGTCCTGCCACGCAGGATGCGCTGAACCTGCTGCCCAGCTGCCTCTCAGCACCGACTCCTCTGCTGGACAAGCTGCTCCCCATTAACGAGCAACTGGCTAACGGTTTCTGAAAATAACGGGATGACTTTGCTGTCCTCATTAACGCAGCAGATACCTCAGAAAGCATCTGTTAAGAAACAGAGGTTAACTCAAAACCAAACCAAACCAAAAAACAAACAAAACAAGAAAAACCTAAATAACATATTTTTTGTGCAGGCAAGTGCACCAGATGAGAAAACGCTAGTCTCTGTTGGAGATAAACCTTAGATTATCCATACAAATAATTAATTATTCCATAGGAATCCATAGGAAAGGCAGATTAGGCCATTCTGTATTTTTCTGAACTGAGCAAGACAGTTGTAGGGAGACCAATACTAAATTTATGGGACAATATTAATTTGAATTAGAGCCTCAAAACTGCGTATTTTATGCACATTGTGTGCAAGATTCTCAGATGTCCCACAGCATAGATTTATCCATGGCTCACTGCCATTTATTACACCAGACTGTAAATGCGTAGCCTTCTACCTCTCTTTTTGCTGAGTGAGAAAATGATTGATGGATTCATTGAAGGAATGCATGCAACACTCTTATGATAATTATTCTCCAGATCCTCAGTTTCACTTATAAAAAATGGTCTGTATCTCACACAATTACTTTTAAAGAAAGAGTCAGGCACAAATGATGCAATCACACATTTTTGCCTTTGTAGAGAGCCTGGTACCATAGCACTGAGCTATGGCTCAGTGGCTGCACTTCTCTCCATGGATATTTAAATAACCCACCTCACTGTAGGTGCTTGTAGCTATAGATGTCAACCCACCTGACTGTAGGTGCTTAAGCGAGAGGATTCACCCGCATAACCATTGTGTGGCTCCCAGTTCCTGATTAGGTTGTTAAAGATGGATGGCAAATCAAAGCGAATCCTGCAGCTTATTTTCCATGTATTTGTGGTACATGGCTGTAGCAGATAATACGCAAACAAACTTTCATAGCAATACCTCATGAATTACTTTACACATTTCTTTCTCTCCATTGATTATACATCCCAGTCTATCTGTATTACCAGTGCTGGTCCACTATGAAACCTCAGAGATAAGAATTGCCCACCTCTCTCTATATCTGAAGCTTGTGGATAGATATAAATATATAGATGGGCAATTCTTATTTGGATGATCTTTCAGAAACAGGCCACTTTTAATGTAATTTTCAGTGGGAGGTCTTACAAATGGTCTCTTAGTCACTTGCTAATTTTCTTACAATGTTAGAATAATAAAAATAATAATTATTTAGTATACAGCACATTTCATTTTCAAAGTGCTTTGCAGTACTAATTAATCCTCACTGTGAGGTTTAATGGTGCATACCAGAGAATTATATCCTGGCTTAACGCCAGTTGCCAATCAACTGATGAGACTCCCATTTTAGAAGTTTTCCTAGGAGGAAAAAGGCATAATTTAAATTAGCCTGGAAAGCAGATTGCACGGAGAGACTTTGTAGGTCTTTGGAGTGCTCTGAATGTCTGGATACTTGGTTTAAGGGTGAAATTATGGAATTCCAAAGAGAGAACAACTCCAATTTTAAAAACAATTATCCCAAGAAGAGCTAAAGCCACTTTGAAAATGCTTTTAAAGATCTGTTCAAAAGAGTTTTCTGATTAATTAGGGATTATTAATACCCAGATTTGCCAGTATTTGAAAATAGATAAGGGTAATTAGTTGCACTTCATATGTAGAAAAACACAGGTCAAAGGACTGATATTTGTTCCAAACCAGTATTGCAAAAGGGAGCTTAATTCCACATTACAATTTCTCCTCTGGCAAAGCTAGTACAAGAATTTCCTACTCTTTGATGCTGCCTCACCAGCAGTACTAATAGTATTGCCTTCAAGACTACATTGCATGCTAGTTCATTATAATGAATTAAATTAAAAAAAAAAACAGCACCACAAAATATCTTTCTTTCTTCCCCACCTCCTCTCCACTGTATCTAAAATTCTGAAAGTCATTTAAAAGCTGCTTCAATTTTGCTTTTAACATCATTTTGATGATCTGGTGTCCAATTGCATTGGCAGAAGTGGAGAGTGATAAACTCTGGCATAAAATGGAGATTTAACAGTTGTGAGGACAGTGAGGATACGAGAAACAGCTGCTTAAGAAAAGTACGTGACTGGAAGATTCTGAATAGAGCACACGAGCATTTCTGTATTTTGGGGCCATTTTGAATGCTCTGTTATTTTCAGGTGATACCCTGTATTGGGCTGGCTCAGATGTTTCTCCCTGATGAAATTTGTTGTTTTGTCAAAGATTTTGGTTGGTGTCACGTTCTGGCAAAGGAGAACTGTGCTAGACTGCAGCAGGCTCTCGCAGGGAGTGGAAGATTCTCTCAGCAGATACTTGCTCCGCAAGCATTTGTGTTTCCTATGGCATTTCATTTAATTCAGTTCAGTCCAGTGCAGGAAGAAATCAAAGTTTGCAAATTGTGAAAGAGCTGTGATTCTCCAGCCAGTTCTAATGTTTTATCTTGAAAATACGTCTAAGAATCTTTCTCAAAAGGCTAACAAAACTTATTTAATTTCCATTGACATTTTAAAAAGTGTTTACATAATGTATAGCAATTGCATTTGTTTAATGCAGCTGGAGAGGTAATTTTCCTAATGTGATGTAACCATGAGCGCCACTGCTTTTTCTGAGGGGAAAAAGAAATCCTACCAGATGTACATATTATATTAAAGATGTTAGAAACATGAATTACTTGAAAGTTACTCTCTAGCCTGTAAATACATTCAGATTATTTTTAAAGACGTATTAGTTACCTGATAGAATGCAATAACTCCAAAGTGTTTTACTTCTGTATCATATATAGAAATAGTTTAGATCTCTAAAAAACAACAGAAAGTAGCGTATCCTTTAGCCAATGGAAAGTAGTAGCTGCTTCTGAGCTGCTGCCATTTATTTTATTCATTCCTGTAAATCAACATTTGGCCGCTTTAGCACTGTAACCAGGAATATGTCAACAGCAATGTTTTCACTGTAGCAGATTAAAACATGTCTTTAGCAACAGGAATAGGATTCATCTGAGTAAATGCTGTCATCTGTAACTTGGTTGCCTACACTGGACTAGTTGCCTAAACTCCCTTTATAGCCTATTGAAAGAAATAGGTGCTTTAGGATGTAATTCATCTCATCCTAAAGGATATGTCTATGACAGGTGAGATGTATTTTGTCCTAGAAATGATCTTTTCTATCCACTGATAGCATATGCAGTTCAAACAAGTAGCTGCAATATAGATTCCACATTGTAGATAACAAAACCTAGTTACAATGAATCCCACCCCAGATAACTTCATGTCTTGTGCATTCTTTGCAATACTTGCAAAATATAACTTGAAGAGTATGTACGTTAGTCTTGATGTACCAGTGGGACTTTGCAGAGACAGAATGGCTCTGGCCTCTCTGGAGAACACATACAACTCTTAAAGAGCGGTATTTGCAACATGCAGTATTGGCTGAAATGGTAAGAATCATCCTGTCAAGTGTGAATAGGGACACTGTGCTGTTCCCCAAACTATGCCCTATTACCTGAGACTGTGCTAGCTGTCATCGGCCAAAGTCCAAACGGTGTGATAGGTAATACAAAGGGATCTTTGATGAGCTGTGTCCAATTCTTGAGCTGTTCAACTGGGGAGCCCTGCTGCAGTCACATTCCCGATAGTGGAGGTGTGCTGGACCTTTTGGTAATTGAAATATCTAGCTCTGGGAAAACAAATTTAAAGGGCTTAAAATTGCCGGCATTGCCTTTGCTGGAATTCACTTCTGACTTTATGCCATACAATGAGGTTTACCTGGTGATGGTGGTCAGCAATGACTTTCTCCATCTTCTGGAATATACAGTTTAATACACAGTTACCTTATATATACACAATTCTTTTTATTCATCTCCATGAGAATCCACTAGAATTTGTACTTGTACTAGACTCCAGAGAAAACAACAAAAATTAGTTCTTTCTATAGAATATGACAATTTTAGAGGACATACATTTAGTGTTGTTACCTGTGATTTGTATTTATCATATATAGTTTTTGTCTGTAAAAACTGTCTGTAACCATCCGAGCATCTCATTCAGGTGCCCGTTATAGAGCTTTTGACAAACTGCACTACACACTGGCTTGCACCTGCTTTCCAACAGAGGAATATCCTCAAGGTCCTAGACTGCAATAGCTAAGATATGCCACTTAGTGCTTAAAGCTGTAAATCTGCTGATGAGAGTCTTTAGTCACAGGTTTACAAATCAACAGAGGCAGTTTAGCTGAAAATTTTAGACTAATTGGTGATGGAATGGATGTCACACATTCATCAGGAAATAATTTTAGCATTATAATTAGACTTTCAAACTTGATGCAGTAGAATCTTTAATTATAACCCCCTTTATAATGCCTTGTTATTCATTTATGTACGCAGAATTGTTTCCTTACCGCCTGATTGCGAAACTTCAGTTGATAATTACTTTTAAGTATGTGGTTTGTGACTAAATGTTGACTCAGTTGCCCATGTATGGGTAGCAAATGCCTTTTAAGATGCCTGGCTCCAAGCCTTGTGTATGTTATCCTGTCTGGCTTCCAGTGTTATCCCAGAAGCGTATGTGTCATATCTCCTAGTGTCTAAAGACAACATGGGGGTACCTTTAAAAATCATAAGCTATCTCAAATGGCCCTAGACACCTATTTTGGGGCATCTGAACTGCGTCTTTAAAATATACAGGCGGACTGTTAGATTAATGACATTGCATCCGCAAACATTTTAATTGGAGAGTATTTTTATGCCAAGGCTTGCATAATACTCACTTTGTAATAGAGGGGTCATGCAAAATAAAAAGCTGAATGATATGACTGATATTGTTTTCTGATCATGATCTTTTTAATACTATTTCCTTTTATTGTTTCAAAATAAATTATTCCAACATGTTCCTCTCCTTATCTTCTTGATGAGCTTTCTACACTTCCCAAGCTATAATGTTCTATTGATCTTTTACTAACACTCTCCAAACTATGGCAAGATAATGCCGTTTATTTACAAACTTTACTTTGTGATTCCTCCTTTGTTAACATCCTTCTGACTGGTTCTATTCAATTATAATTGAAAAGAAGAAAAAAAATAATTTCAGGAATAATGGGGAGTAACTGTGCTCACTAGCTTGCAATTAGAAAGAGTCTATTTAAAATACTCGGAGAATTCAGATCATGTTTCGAGAAGTCGGAACCTGCATTGAGCAGAATCTCCACTTCCAAAGCACTCTGATTTGTTAAGGTTAGTGCACAAAGGACCTGGAGGGACTGCAACTTGCTGATAGTAGACTTGCAGCTCTCTGTTAAATTCTCTGAAAGCTGACACCTGAATGTTTTTGATTAAATATGGAAAAGATACATCTAAGCTTGGAATTGAAATTTAAAAGGATTTTAGAAGACATTTTCATACCATTTTCTTTTCCTTCCAATGCTTTAATGTTTTGGAGTTTAAAGCTGGCTCTCCAACCAGGAAAAAAAGAATGCAGTCCAGGGAACATGAATAAAATTACCTGCAGCAGCTGATAGAAGAACATGAGGGAAAAATGGAAATATGGCACCATTCTCTTCTCCTTGTTATGAAGTCTGTGTTAGAAAGGTACAGGATACCTTTAATGGAGTTACTGTGTGTAGCATCTGTGCACATATCTATAACAAAATGTTTATGTTGATTAGTGTCCGAAAGTATTCACATGAATGCTGTGTTGAAAAAATGAAGCAAAAAGTGAATGCTTATTTTTTTCCCAAAATTTACATACACTTATCAAAGCACTTCAAGCAGGACAATAGGGCTTTTAGATGGATTTATTTGTAGAAGAAGCTTTTAAATTTGTATTTCAAGATAGATAATAAAAATAACTATCATGTTTAATTTTGAACACAGTGTGGAATATTGCAGATACATCGGTATATCTTTTTTTGGTAGGAATTGCACAGATAAAAAATTCCACCAATTTCTGTAATGGTGCCTGTACTGACCATTCAAGCTGCATGTGGTCTTTTGAGATAGCAGAATTTTGCTTTGAGCTTAGGCATAGCTTAGACATAGTAAATACTTTAAATAAAGTATTTACAAAATACACTGAGGCTAAACTACTAGCAATTATGTTTCATCAAATTTAGGCTTCAAGCTTTATCCTTATTTCTCTAAGACCAGTAAGAGCATTGAGTTAGGTCTAATTTGCACTGACTAAGCAGGAATTTTAGGAATGTAGGAATTGCTATGTTGCATCCAGTCTGGGATGTAGTGCCCTGTTTCAGCAATGTCTGTTACCAGATAGATCATTTGAAAGCACTAGAATTCTCTAAGCAGTTGCTCATAGGGAAGTTTCTTCGCCTCAGTGTGACAGCCTGGCAAGTGTGGTTCTGCCAGGAAATGCAGTTTCAGCTTCCATGAGCAGAATCTGAGACCTCACTGGCCAGGGAAGTGCAATAACAGAAGAAGTGGGCAGAGGTGAAAGACGTAGTTGTTACAAGGAAAACCAGGAAAAGCTATAGGGTACAACCCCACTTGGCACTCTCCTTGCATGATTCCCTCATGGGAGACCAAATCCTAATTCAGATTTTTGACTCTAACTTGAACCTTCCTCAGAGGTTGGGAATGAGGAATTGAAATGATGTGCATTTTATAATTGTATTGATGTGGATTTTATAACTGTGATTTTGTAGATGAAGATTTAATGCTATTATTATCTTGCTTTGTAACTAACTTGACTGTTGAGCTATGTCACCATGTGATTTTGTGCGATCTTTGCGGGGACGGGTAGGGTGCCCTGGCCAGGAGAGCTCTGAGCTGCTCTGGCAGCTAGATGCCACTGTTTCTCCATAGAGATAGTGCTGGGCAGGAATACAGCTCTTGCAAATCATCCATCTCCTACCAAACAAAACCTTTCATTGATCAGTTAATGGGAAAAAGACTAAATAAGCCAACTTGCTACCTTCAGAAACAGTTACTTTGTTTTTTATTTAAAGATGAAGAGAAGGTTTAGATCTCCATCCAGACAGCACCAACACCATTTAAATCTCAGGCAGCAAAAACACATTTATCTGTTTTGAACTGTGAAACATCTCAGAAACCATGCACATTGTCTATGTTTGATTTGTGATAATAATATATAGCAAAAGTAAACATTTTTACAAATGTTTAATTTAAATCTTAATCTAGCAGTAAATAAAAAATAAGATGTTTATAGAAAATTTACAAGTATAAAAGATGATGAATAAAAAATTTCAGGTGCCACTCAAAGCTAAGCTTATATTGCTCATAGTACCTTAGTGCAACACAGGTGCACTGTGTCAACTCACTGAAGATATTCACTCTGACAAGACAAACATCTTAAAATCTTCTGCCAGCTGATTCTATAGTTTCTGTGTTAAATGCAAAAAGCATTAGTACAACACAAAGTTCAGGATTAGAAAAAATGCTACTTCTCAAATGATTTCCCAGAAGGTTAGGTGCAACACTTGATTAATGCCGTAAAAGTGCATCACCTGGCAAAACAAACACGCCAGCCCGAGCAGGAGACATGCAATGTTTCACAGCCTGTATTTCATATGGGCAGTAGAGGACTGTGGTGTGCAAGTGCTTGCAGTGTCACTCTGGTCACCGTGCTGCCCACCAGCGGGCAGAGGGCAAAGACAGAGGAGAGCTTCCCTTTGCCAAGAGATGGCAGAGCCCCAGCTGCACCAGCCAGTGATGTCTGCATCCTGAATGCAGGAGGCAGGAGGGGTTAAGGTTCAGGACATGGACTTCCAAGAACACAAGGAATAGGGGAGCCAAGGTTAAACGATTTTGCAGATGATTTGTGCAGGTTCCTGCTAAGGCAGTAGTAGGCACCATGTACAGCTGATGTGCTGTCACTAGCAGTCTGACTTTGTCTGCACTGTTCAGTCCAGTTAAGCAAATATTCACTGGAAAATGCTGCTCAATAATCAGCATAAAGCAGCCTAGAAAGGCCTGTAAGCTATCAGGGATGGCATAACCAAGCATGGACAAGATGATTGCTAAATCCGTGAGCAAATTTCAAAAGTGGAAGCAGCGGGAATGCTTCCCAGCTACCTGGATGAGTACAGCAAAATGCAGTGGAAGTGTCTCTGTGAAGCACCATGCTCATAGACCACAGACTAGCTCTTACATTAATTACATGTGCTCTGAAGTTTCAGCAGAGTGCCTTACCCATCAGTCTATAAAAACTTTGGTTTTAAACTGAAATATTTGGAGGTAAAAGTCACCAAAGCCTTAAAATCAGACATAAAATTATAAACAAGTGTCCAAACCTCGCAGAAAAAGCAGCAAGTATAAATCACAGCAAGAAGCAGATGCTTGAAAACAGAGGATTCTAAATCTCCTGCTAAACTATTTAGAATACATCCAAAAGCATTTACCTCTCCTGGTCACTGATGGCTGTGTAGTAGATGGGCCTCATCGTCCTTCACTCGGGTGTTGTTTTCGTCAGGTAGATTTCTCTTTTCCATCGGGAAGTTTTCTCTCCGAATACTTCCCCCATTATGTTGGTAAAACCCTACTTTTCTTTATATGACTTTATATGACATACAAACTAATCACACTTCTTGACTACAAATTAAGACACTTATTGCCACACATTTTTAGCAAGATGCTAATAACATGAAATTTCTAGTTGCGCCTTTAGAATAGAGTTATTAGATAGGCTTTTCTACTCTCTTAATTTCTTCCTTTCATTATAATCTGAAGTATCTTATTTAACTTTCTTTACAAAAGTTAAAAAACAGAAACAAAAATAAAAAAGTGACATTCTGTGACATTGGTGGTTACTGAGTAATGACAGAAACACTTCAAACTTTTCAAGACTGAAATTTTAAAGAATGAAGTTTTCACTTTTAAAAAAACAGAAACTGCATTTTTCTTCACTTAAAACACTCATTCATGTGATATCATTCATACCATAGTTAATCCAAGTATTTAATGCATCTTTTTATGCTCCGGATAGTCTGTAAATATCATCTTGCTTTTAGTCAAACTTTGATAGGTAATACTTTAGATTTGGAAATTATTTTGACCCTGCTATGATTATATCATATTTTCTTTCTTTTTGGACTCTTTTGCTAATTTTATTTTTTGCTTTGCTATCACGGATTACTCAATATATGGTCACTTGAATGTATTGGACCTGAATGCTTACGCAAGTCCTAGCTCGGGTACTGTTTTTTACTGTTTTAATTGCTGTTTTTGAGCCACGGTAACAGTAGCAGAAAGATATCATTAAAAAGTTCCTTAATCCCCACAGCAGCTGATCTAAAAGATTTTATGATGAGCTACGAAGGCACATCTGCGTGGAAGGGGTTATTAAAGCCCTGTCCTGTCTAACACACGAGATATCTGCACCTCCTGGTCGTCAAGTCTAAGAATCACCCTCTGTTCCACAGTCCCAGAAGCAGAGGGCCAAATTCCAAGGTGAGACTGATGCTTGTGTAAAGACGTACACAGATAATTCTTTGTGAGAGTGCACGTAGCAGATGGATGCCCTGCTTTCCTGTTCTGCTTTTCCCTCTTTGCTTGGAGTGGAACCCTCTCTGCTTTGGTCTGCAAATTACCCCGCCCTGTGCCACGCATATTTTTCCTGCCACGCATGACCATTGCTCAAAACATCATTCGTCTCATCCCTATGTACTCCCTTGTCACTCCTTCTTTTCCCCGGCACATTTGCAGTGCCCGAGGCACACACAGGAACCGTCCCGGTGGCTGCAGGTCTGCAGGCACAAGGCTCACGGTTCCAGTCCCTGTTCCAGATGCACACGTGTCCCCCGTTGTACCTCACAGGGGAATCGCATACTTTCCATGCGCTGCACTCCATGCCTGCCCTAAACAAATCACGTGCCTATTTGGTGACACAATGTTTGTGAAGAAAAGCTAATTTGCCTTCGAGTTATAAAAACATATTTATGTNTCACTCCTTTTCCCCGGCACATTTGCAGTGCCCCAGGCACACGCAGGAACCGTCCTGGTGGCTGCAGGTCTGCAGGCACAAGGCTCACGGTTCCAGCCCTTGTGCCAGATACACGTGTCCCCCGTTGTACCTCACAGGGGAAGCGCATACTTTCCATGCGCTGCGTTCCATGCCTGCCCTAAACAAATCACGTGCCTATTTGGTGACACAATGTTTGTGAAGAAAAGCTAATTTGCCTTCGAGTTATAAAAACATATTTATGTCCAATTCCTTGGGTCCTAGCTACAATTTTGTTTTAGAAAAGAGGCCTTTAGTCCTTCATTACCCCGCCATGTCCTGATAGAGTAGTAATTGTTTAGCTGCATCTCAGCAACTTATTGGGAAAAACTAATACAGGAATCAAGTTGTTTGCTTCTTGGGGCCAAATTAAATATGCCTATAAATCAACCTGCATTTATAAGCTTTGCCTGAAATCTAAGCTGTACAGTAAAGGCGATATTGTGCTAAAAATGTTAGCAGTAGCTGTGCATTTTACTTCATGGTACAGCAGCAGTTAGCGTGCAGGCTGTATAAGGCAGGGAGTGCCCTGACAGACGGGTCTTGGCAATCCAGTATGGTCTGTGCCATCAGGGCCTCCCTTTTCAAGTCCCGCATACGCCAAACGAAAACTATGGGGAATAATGCGAGTAGAGCAACTGCTGCTTCATTAGCTCTCGTATCAGCAGTGCTGTATAACAGCCTGCCTGATTATGCAGTGCAAACCACCCAACTCCACTGCAGACTGAGTTAGTTATGCAGTCTAGCCCTTCGTGTACAGCTTGCTGGGGTGCAGTCTGCCAGGGCAAGGGGCATGGCCTGACTGCGTCTGCAGGAAGAAACAAGCTAGCGAGGCCTCTCAAAACGATGACTCTTGCGGGACTGCTGGTTCCTTCCTGCCTTCTGCTCAGCTGTGAGAAGAGGGGTAATGATGTGCACTGTTTGCTACCCGTCTGCAGGGCTCTTACTTGAAGTGGTATCGATTTTATTTGAGTGGACTAGACCAGTCATGGTGCATCCCTCATACCATCTAATAACTTAGTGGAAGGAATTAAAGAAAATGTTTTTTTTGAGATGGAGCTTAATCCACTTTTCACTTTGTTTTTACTAGGAAACCCTGTGAAAGGACCTTAGCGTTTGCATGCCCACCAGGAGTTGTTAGTTCATATCAAAAGACATCCTCAGAGTGGCTCACACAGGAAATGCTCACATGCTCCAAGTGTCCCTGCTGGAGCAGAGGGGTTGGACTAGATGATCTCTAGAGGTCCCTTCCAACCTCAACCATTCTGTGATTCTGTGAAATTGCCACTGACATTGATAAAATATGCATGGGAGCTATGGGTTCTCTGCAAATCTCAGTATTCCTCTGTATCTGTCCCAGAAGCAGTCTGCATTTTTTTTTCCATTCAAGTCTTGCATAAAAGCTGAATAACAAATTCTGATTCAAAAGCTTCAGGATATCTGCCCTCTCTCAATGACTAACTCGAGGCAGTCAGCACCTTGCAGTACATGTCCCTTTGTGAGCTTTTTTCCTTTTTAAGTGCAAATGAAATACAAAAGTACTTCCTCAGGTGCTCACCATAAAAGATGAGTACCTTTCTGTAAAATATACCCTTAACTACTGAAATATCACATATATTGGTATCTCTTAAAGCACCCGCGTAACAGAAGTGTTAGAGTTTATGAAATAATATTATAATGGTGAATTTATGTTCTACTCCTGACTGTGATCATTTTGGATTTCAGTGCTTTAACACAGGTCTGATCTGATACTAAAAGCAAGCTCTAAGTATTGATATTTTTTCCATTATTTCAAGTTAGATTGTCAGCATGCACTGTCTTCTTTAATTCAGTCTGCCAAAGCTATTCTTGTCTGTAGATCATTGATACAAGACTAAGAAATGTAACTTTGGAAGACTGACAAGGAAAAATAAAACTATCAAAGATAAAGTAAATTTTTATTTGTTTTTGTTCGTATCTAGTACAAACACAAGATGCTGGAGAAATGAATTACTCAGCAGTGTGTGACACTCCTACTTGTTTTCAGGAAAAGAGGTTTCTGTCTTAGAATCAACATTATGGTCTTCATTTGTCTGACCTCCCTTCAAGCATGGGTCAAGCATGTGAGAAAATGAAAGAATCACAGCATATTTCTAGATTGTTGGGCCACGAGCTAAGGCTAGCGTCGGGCATAAAGCTGACAGCTTTACTGCGGTAATATGGTGCCCTATCATGGCAGGATCCAACCTGAACCGTTCTGTGATTCTGTGATTCTGCAATAAGGTATTCTTGAATGTGAGCTGATGAATTTAGGGCCAGTTCCTTAATACATTCTCTGTCTTAGAAAAGCATAATCTGAAGATCTGTGTTGGAATGGCAGTACTACACTACTTGACACACAAAAAGAGCTCTCGAGAAAGTCACACTGTAAAAATAGCTCCAGGTAGTGGGAGTTAGTGGGCAGTTAGTGTAACAGGTTACGTACCAGGGGAAGTAAGAGTTGAAATAAGCAGCTCGAGGTCCCGGCCGTGCCACAGCATTTGTACCAACCTGGGAAGGGTCCAGCAACGCAGATGGAGGAGTGGGGTAAAGGGAGATTTTCTGTCAGTAGTGTAGAGAAAACAAATGCTACCTGCTTTGATATCAGCATCACACATCTTTATTGAAGCTGAATAACTGATATTTTCTCCTGAAAAAGAAATGAATAATCTGGACACAGATGAAATCTTTGTATGCAACTTCAGTGTTTGTGGTTTCTGCTCCTGGAACTATAACCAGCTGCATCTGCTATCTGAGGGTGACACTGCAAGAGCAATTATGAAGTAGCCCTCCATGTAATGCTCAGCCTAATGACCACTCACATAGGGGAACATTACAACTTTCCCCTGTGCTCTACATTTTCCAACTGGGCAGAAAGACCCATTTTATGTTTGCTGTTATGTTTAATCATTTGTGAAATCAACAGCCACAAAACTCACCCTTTTTGCCTGTTATCAAGTTGAGATTATTTCCTTTTATATCCATTGCTTGCCTTTCTATCTGCACCATTTGAGATTTTTCAGAAATGCATTCAGGTTTAATACTCTAAAACTCTTAAAGAAAATTGCTTTAGCCCGTACTTAAGGCAGAGCTGGAGAGACTTTTTGATCTACAAATACTATAAAGTGATAAAATGAAGGCTTAGTTGGGAACTGGAGGGAAATTTTTAGAGCTTCTGTTGGCAGCCATTTAGCTTTTGGCTAATATACATTAGAGGGATGCTTGCAATCTCATGTTATTCATCACTGGAGTCCTATTTTTAATGTAAACAGGGACCAGCAGAGGTTAGATCTGAATCCTGGTCCAAACTCTTTCTCTTTGGAGTATTGAGAGTTGTGATCTTGATTTATCCTGAAGTAAATGTAATTCCTAATCACAGAGGCTTGTCATGTGAGGTTAGATGACAATGTTCTGACCTAACCTAAAGTTAATATGTAAAAGGCTTCTATTTGGTTTTTGGGTTGCTAATATTTAGGTATTACACAGAAGTTTTTATCCATAGCTTTCAGGGTGGGTAAGAATTATAATTCCATCTGATCAATGGATCAACACAGGAAATTAAATGCTTTGTCCAGGCTTATACAATCAGTCAGTGACAAAACTAGGACTAAAGTTTAGGTTTCATGGCACAAAGTCTTATTCACTACCTAGGAAACTTCCATTCCTACTGCTTAGCTGGGCTATTCAGATTGTCCTGTAGGCTGCTTGGTGAAGCTGTGTTAAACTATTGGCTCAAAGGTGCCATTGTGTTAGTGAAGTTGCTTGGGGAAAAATCCAGAGCCAATTTTTATGACAGACTGGTCTCGAAATGGCCCATTAGAATCTGTTTTTACAATCCAAATGAACCAACAGCACTCCATTTCCTACAGTCTCTCCTGGAGCAGCTGGTATTTTAGCCCTGCCTTCTACATAGAGTTAACTGAATGTGACTGTTACAATCCCCTTCTTCTACTAACTCAACTTTTTCACTAAAACACAGGCTAAAGCTCTGTCTTTTCAGAAAACACTACACAGAATTAAACCTCAGTATTACTGAATGAAAAATCAGCTGAGTTCCTGAAAGAAGCACCCAAGTGCTTAGCAAATTTCTTAGCCACTGATTAGTAAAGCAGAGGCTTTCTGTTAATAAAACATGCTCTTTTCCTATGAGTGTTTCTTCCACATTATCAGTCCTCAGGATGTTTCTTCCCAATGCCTCCCTTGTAAATCAAAAAAGCTTCATAAATTTCAAATCTGATTTTCAGTGAACTTCTGTTGAACTGAACTCTACTGAAAATTCAACAGAAGTTCACTAACTTACCTCTGTTGGCTTTTTTTTTCTTTTTTTTTTTTTTCTCAGAAAATGACTCTTTGGCTACCTACATGCCAGTAGAGAACAATATTTTGGTCCACAGGGTAACTGGATGGCATACTGTGTATCTTTATGTCTAAATATTTTTCCCTTTTGAAACAGGATGCCTGTATGAGCACTACGTGTTTGAAGCTGCCTCTAGCCGAGGTTGTTTCCCAGTTCACCCTGACGCTGTCTGAGAGAACAAGAGCTGCTAGGGCCTCCCAAGAGTGGGATGGGACCACACTAACTGGAGCGCTGCCATGGAAGGCTATGTGCTCTTTAGGAAGGACAGGCTGGGAAGGCGAGGTAGTGGAGTTGCTCTTTATGTGAGAGAGCAACTGGAATGCACAGAGCTCAACCTGGGAGTCGAAGATGAGCGTGTTGAGAGCCTGTGGGTAAGGGTTAAAGGGCAGGCTAACGTGGGAGACACTGTGGTGGGTGTCTGCTACAGGCCGCCTGACCAGGGCGAGGAAGTGGACGAGGCCTTCTACAGGCAGCTGGATATTGCCTCACGGTCACAGGCCCTGGTTCTTATGGGGGACTTCAACTTCCCCGACATCTGCTGGAAGGACAACACAGCCAGGCACAAACAGTCCTGGAGGTTCCTGCAGAGTGTTGACGATAACTTTTTGACGCAGGTTGTGGAGGAGCCGACGAGGAGAGGTGGGCTACTGGACCTTGTACTAACAAATAGAGAGGGTCTTGTAGGAGATGTGAGGGTGGGGGATAGCCTTGGCTGCAGTGACCATGAGCTGGTGCAGTTCAGGATCCGACGAGGAGGAGGCAGGGCTGTAAGTAGCCTTGCAACAATGGACTTCAGGAGGGCCAACTTTAGCCTCTTCAGAAACCTCCTCGAAAGAATCCCATGGGCCAGAACCAAAGAGAGCCCAAGAGAGCTGGCTAGTGTT